>CM039313.1:27904731-28169981 GCA_022316695.1 Camellia oleifera
GTCCCGTCGTTTGCACAAATAGTGGAAGTAAGGTTCAAGCACATAGGGAAGTTCAGTATTTTAAATATTGCTTGAAGACAATTATACTTCCAGAACAATTAACTGTCATGCACATCCTAGAATGTGGGCAATAATGCATTTATCTACTAATATTACCAAGTATTGGTTATATTAGTGCGGGGGGTAATGTTGGCGATGTATTTTGTATCAGCCAAACATAGCTTGACACGTGGTCCATTAGGGGTAACTTGAGGAATTAGTAAATGTCTCCAATCATCAGAGAACATGTGGCAAATCATATCAATGGTTATGGATCTACGAAGTACTGGAACAAACAAAAAGAGCAAGATGACGTGGCTAAAACAGTTCTTGAAGATTTAAATTCAAATTCAAGAGGGAAACCCAACTGCAAGAGATGGCTTGTGGAGGCAAAATGCTTAGAGTCATGATCATGGAGGTTACTTCAACAGTTATCATCCACTTCAACAGTTATCAGCCACTTCGACGGTTACTATCAAGACCTATAAATAGAGGGGGAAACTGATAATGAATGACCCAGAACCAGATCCATAAATCAATTTATTTACTTTATGTTTTTCTATCCTGTTCTTTACTTTCCATTCTTTACTTTTCTACACTGTATTTCAAATTCTTAGGAGTAGTTCTAAGCTAACCTGTTCGTTGCTGTATTTCCCTTTGAAACTGTGGAAGTGCGAAGATACTACTGTAAACATTCGTTTTCTTAATGAAATTTAAATTCTGACACTTTTCTCTTCCTATTTCTTTTATTTTTGATTAATACCTCTAAATTTTCTCCTCAAAACGAGCCACCAGTAAAAGTCATCTTTATTGAGACTAAGAGAATTTTGAAATAATTGTCTGATTAATTGATTGACATTTACTATTTATGTAAGGATTTATTGATCCTTACTGGCACACTCTAATTACATTTCTAACTTTCGAAAGTCAAAAAAACCAACAGATGAGTAATCAAATTAAAAAAGAATTTGGGCGACTTTTTTCTTCTCCTTTATTGTATGTACATTTTTGTGTTTTATTTATGTATATTACATTGTTCTGTATTGACATGCAAGTCTCGTCAAAAAGCCCATGGACAGGCCTGAGAATAGTCTCACCCTTTTTTTTTTTTTGAAATGCATAAATAGGCATACATGTTCCGTTTTGTTAGAGATTCGTAATATTGCTTCTACATAGAATGCAAAATGAGACAATATTCACGTGGGTGTTAGTTTGGCTTCTCTTATGGGATTTGGTGTGACCTTGCTATACGGTGTTAAGAGAAGCAAAACATGACCAGTGGTAGTTGTTATCCGAGAAGGAGAGTGGTGATAATGGGAATGAAGAAAGTAAATAAAAAGTATTTAAGGATATTGGTTGGTTAAAAAAAGAGCAGGATTTATAGATAAATAAATCTCTTCAATAGGACTAAAGTATTTAAGGATATTAGTTGGTGAAAAAAAGAATAGGACTTATAGGTAAATAAATCTCTTCAATAGGACTGACTCGTAAGTCTCCTTAAAAATATCGCATGAGTCAGCCCAAGCCCGGTCCATTGACTTTCAAATTCTATTGGTTTGATCCTTAATTTTTAGGGTCGAGCCAACCTGATAGAAAAAAAAGAAAAAAAAAATTGAATTTAACAATTTTCTTGTTATACATGATTAAAAAATAAAAAAAAACTTCCTAGCAAATCTATTTTGATCTTTCATTTGGTGATGATTTCAATTCCGAATTATTTTTTATCATTTAATGTGATATATTTTATAATTTTTAAATATTAGTGCTATACATATAAAATCTATTGGATCAATAATACTAGAATGTGCCAGGCTGCCAGCCGTACCAAGGCTTCAATAATAATCAATTTTAAGGGTGTGATTAATTTTAAAAGTAGGCCCCATTTGTTCCACTTAAAAAAAAAAAAAAATTTTGATTTTAGCTTTAACAAAAAAAAAATCTAAAATCAAGTTTTAAAAAAGGGTAAATTATAATAACCCCCTTTAAATTAAGGGTGTTCAAAATATCGAGAGAATTGAAAAATCGAACCAAACCAACCTCTTTGGGTTAGGTTGGTTTGGTTTGGTTTTTTAGTACATTGGTTTTGTTCTGGGTTTTCAAATTAACAAACCGATAGAATTGAGTTGGTTCTTAGTTTAGACCTTGTCTAAACCGAACTAACCTGAGAACCAAACCTATATGTCTATATATTACCATGGTCTTGTATGTTACTTCAAATTCCTATTTTTCATGAAGTTCGTGCAATTAAACAAATTTTGAATTATTGGTCCTAAGAGTAATAGACTTTACTTCAAGTTAGATGATTTAGCCTACTGACAAGGTAAATGATTTAGTGTGGAGAATAAGAGAACTCATAAACCGTATGTATGAGCATTATGAAATGCTAGACTCTGTTTCACTTTATTCTTTAAATAGGATGCATCAAAGTTCAAATGAAATGGAAGAAGATAAGGCTACGAATAGTAGTTGTGGTGAACATGTGAAATCTTTTCAATATGAATTTTTAAAGCACTTGGAAAAAGAAGAAAATGTTTATGCAAATTTAGAGATAGACAAATCAAAAGACAATGTCGATTCAATTATTTTTAATATAATGGAATCGTGGTTTCAAACCTAACCAACCCAAGTTACATTGGGTTGGTTTTGGTTGGTTCTATTGCATGATTAATTTGGTTCTAGATCCAAAATTTTGGAATCAATCATGAAAAGGTTGGTTCCAAAGTTAGTGCCAAACCAAACCAAACCAACCCACAAACACCTCCCCCTTAAATAATGAGTCATTTGCAATATGCCTCATGAATTTCAAAACTCAACGATTAAACCACCTTAAAGTATTATCTTGTAATTAACACTTTCATTAAGATTCTCTTAAGGATTTATACAAAATTAGATCATGCGTGAAACACATGATAAACTTATTAAATTTTTATGACTATAATTCTCTTATTTGATGATCACGTTTTCACCTTACCACTAACATATGGAAGGTAAAGTGTAAATAAGATCACCTGATAAATTACCTTTAAAAATTAATGACCTGATTTTGTTTAAATTCCTAACACAATAATAAGCTAATATTTTGAGGTGGTTTACTATTGAGTTTTAAAATTTAAAGAGGCAAAATGTAAACTAATCATAATTTAAAGAAGTTTTTTTTGTAATTTATTTTTATTTTATTTAAATTCACAATACCATTCTATAAAATCATCTTTATCTATCCGTGCAATGTGACCCATAACAAACCTTTGTGTATCAACTCTCACATGGAGCACTTCAATCAACCAACGTTTCCTGCATGTGTGATGGAACAAAACAAAGTCAAAAAAGAAGAAGAAAAAGGTGAGCATGGTACACGAGTTTGTGTGATGTCTGATGTGCGATGTGGACATCAAAGTTGAAATTAAGCTAAAACAACATCGGACGCCTAATTTGTTTATCAAAAATGTTTGAGGGGCTTGAAATTAAGCTAATTCAAGGGTGTTTGGCAACTTGATAAAGGCTTGGGAGTTAAGATCCTAGGTCCTAAGTTCAAAATCCCTTGGGTCAATCTCCTGAATGTAGGGCAGTTGGTTAGGAGGTTAACCTTGCTACCACAGCACTTGGTGTGGGCCCAATGCTCTCCCGTTGTTCAAGTCCTGACTTAAGCGGAGCTTGTCTTGGGAAGTCGGGACAAGTTCCCAGGTTATAGTCTCCTATCTCGGAACGGACAATAGGACACCTTGGTAATCTCTGCAAGGGGCGCTGTCATGAATCTGCGGGAGAATGAGAGGATTTTTCTATAACAAAAAAAAAAAAATGTTTCAGAGTATAAAAATGAAACTCTAATAAGAATTTTATTTATGTGGCAGTGGGTCTTACTTATGAATAATTTGATATATGTGTTTTTTTTTTTTTTACTTTATGCCACATCATTAAAGTCATTGTTAGAACTCCAAATTTAAAATTATGAATCATTGCTCTTTGTTTATTACAAGTAGTTGGTCTTGCAAAAAAAAAAAAACAAAAAAACCCAATTATAGGGCTCTTGTAATTGGATTTGGATGAATGCTTATGTAGGGGTGGGACAAGGGCATGTATATATTTACACACAAAATTGTTGTAGAGGTGTGACATTGGGGTAAGGCCTATATGGGTGAGGCCGAGTTTTTTTTCTTTGTCCTATATCAAAATTTGATTAATTTTAGGGTAGATTATACTGTTGATTTTTATTTTTTTTTGGTTCAATTGGTAGGAGATGAAATTATGAATATAAGAAGTATGATATTAAATTGGACAATTAAAGTTCAAAGTCAACAATTATGACAATAACAATTACATACAACCTCCATAATGTAGAAGAACACCACAAAAAAAAATCAAATAGGAATTGAACTTGCAATCTGAGACCATAAAAGGGTACTACATAACCACTACACTAATGTTGTGTTTGGTTGAGAGATTTGAGAAGGAATTTGGAAAGGGAAATAGAAAAGGTAGGTGAAATGTGAATAAAACATACCTATATTTCACCTAATTTCACACACTTTTTCTTTTCCCTTTCCCTTTCCCTTTCCCTTTCAAAATCCCTCCCCAAATTCCCTAACCAAACACAGCATAAAGGATTTGCTTTGATTTTTCTAGTTTGAGTGATGTTTCATTTTGGTTTTTATTGTTTTAATTTACATGGAAAAAGATCATGTACAAAGTAAAGAAACCAAAATTCAAAAGAAATTATAAGGATCACCAGTGTAATCAATGCTTATTTTTTTATTTGAAATTCATTTTGGTCTCTTTAATTTTACATATGATTTTTTTTTACTCAAAATGTTAATAGCATGTGTCAGAGAGATAACATTATAACAAAATTGAAAACATAAAATTTAAATTAATCAAATTAAAGTGGCAGGAATTAAAATCACACTTCAACTAAATTATGAAAGCTAATAATATAATTTATCCCTAATTTTATATTGTCAGATTCTAATGCCAAGAAAGCGAAGTATCAATTGGCCAAAACTTTCAACATGGGTGGATAGGGATTGGCATTTGCCCCATTAAGTACTCCACAAATATTTGGCTCAACCAATTTTTTGTATAGATATTTATAATGTTAATTACACTTAGCATTCTTATTTTCATTATAGTTTTATTTTGGTCTTTTTAATTTTAATTGTGACAATCAACTCCTTATACTTTAAGAATTGTTTTGGAAAGTAAGTTAAAAACTAATTTTTTAATTTTTTTGACTTTTTTGAAAAAACGTATAAAAAAATAGAGAAGTGATGTGATCCAAAAGAGATTAAAAGCTAAAAAGTGACTTTTAAACTCTTTGCTAGAAGAGGCCTAAGTTAAGTTACAATATCATAATTTTGTCCATATATCATTAATAAAGGTAAACATGAAATATTTTTGTCTCATTGATGCTTCGACACTTTCATCAAATTCTCATTTTAATTCTTAGGCTTTTATTAAAATTTCATTTTGGTCCATTTACTTTTATTTTTCATCAATCTCATTGAGAGTATATGGATAGAAAATGACATTATACTTGAAATGTAAAATTTAACGGTCAATAAAATCACGATGAGAGTGTAAGAATGTTAAGTGTAATTAACCCATATCTATATCATTCCTTTTATATTGAGTTATAACAAATATTTTAAGCATATGTTGCACCTTTTAGTTCCACTCATGATGATAGCTATTCATATGAACAGTACTAAAATTTTATTAATTAGAGAAAAAAATACTATCCAAATGTAAAATTATATATGTGGGAGTTAATTTTGTGCAACCACACTACTCAACCGAGCAAGATAAGCGGTCAATTGTTTAAACAATAATGTTTTGTTCCCCGAATCTTTCTTCCTCGAATCTCTTGACTGTCCAAAATGACGTCGTTTTAGATTCTCTTACCGATAAGATATATTAAAATTCTTTTACTGGTAAGATAATTTTCATTAAATAACTTTCTCGTAAAACGAAATTACCATTTAAAACGACATCGTTTAGATTCAAAATAAATTCAAACTTAAAAATTTTCGAGCTACGTACCGTGTTTTGGTAAATATTCAGTCAACTACGTAAATTGGATAGTCAAGTCCAAATAAGGGTGGACAAGTCAAGGATGAATCCACAAAGATTGAGATTGTGTTTATTGCTTCTGGAAAAATAGTCGGACATGGAACACGATTATATTTAGGACGGAGCAACATAAATACGTAGTTGCATAATATTTGCAATGGTAAGTTTATGTATCAGAATGTTTGACTGTATCATATGTAAAATCAAGTTGCAAATAAGGAGGTGTTTGGGATGATTTAAATAAAGCGTACTTTTTGATATGAAGTATGAGTTGGGTTTGAAGTGATGTGGTAGAGATGTGATGTGATTTTGTTGGCTACATATTTTATAAAAGCCAATTACAATTCGACACGTAGCAGAATAAGGGTATTATGGGAAGATGATTTTAATCTTCGATCCCAATCGTACACGTGGCAATAAGTATTGGTTCCCAAGTGATCCGAGTAGCACTAGATCAGTAATGAGATACAAGGTAACGTGGCTTCAACGGTTACCTATATTCAAATTCAAATACAGGGGGGAAGCTCAATTGCAAGTGATGGCGTAGTGGAACTATTTCTAAGGTAGCATGATCAGCGATTATGGAGGAGCAGTTCGACGGTTCGAAGTGCAGTTCGAAGGTCATCATTGACAAGTATAAATAGCAAGGAAGTCCCCAGAAAAGACTCCCAGACTCAGATCATACAAACCAGTCTTTACTTCATATTTTCCTTTCCATCTTTACATTTTCTGCACTTTAAATACCCGCACTTTAAATACCTGTTCTTTAAATACCCGCACTGTACTTCGATTCATAGGAGTAGTTTCAAGTAGATTCAAGTAGACTGTTGCTGTAAACCTCTTCGAGGCTGAGTTTGGACTATTGTAAGTGTTCATTTTAATGAAATATTTCGATTGTTCTTCATATTAACTGTTATTTCTCTTAATTTCTCCTAAGTCAAGTCACCAGTAAAAGTCCTCTTCATTGAGGCTGAAAGAACTAAAACACAATCGTCTGGTAATTGGTTGGCAATTATAATTTCTGTAAGGACTGATTGATCCTTGCTGGCATGCTCGCATTTACAAAAATACCCTTCGAAAAGCCAAAAAGTCAACATATATTTTTGGCACGCCCAGTGGGACTTGTTAAAATGGCTAGACGAAGACGACAAGGAGAAAATGAACGCTTGGAAGAAGGCGTAGAAGGAGAGGTAGAAATACCTAATCTAGAGGAGAATGTGGTAACACATTCTGTAGAGACTCCTATGTTATCAGAACCTTTGGTCGAACAGACCAGTACTTCTAGACAAGAACCATATGTTCATAATATTGGACGAAACCAAGGAATTGGACCATCCACCGTTCCATCTACTCAGCCAACAAATCCATGGGATGGCTTGGTAGATGCTATGGGACAAAAATTAATGAACACAATGGAAAGATGGGCAACATCCTTTTTGGATCGAATGAATAACCACCAACCAACAAATGCAAGACATACAGAGAAAATTTTAAATGTCCCTCAGCAAAGATTGGCTAGAGAAAAACAGCCTATGCAAGTTAATGGACAAATAAATGGTCAGACTAGTACTCAGAACTATGAAAGACCATCGCCTCAGTTTTGGTATGAACCCATTTCAAGGCCTGTAGTAGGCCAAAATGCCTCAGTACTCAACAATGAAGCCACACAAATTGGTGGATCTGGCCAAGTACAAGAAACTGGCATAAGAATGGTGGCAAATCTCATGTTCGAAGCCATACCTGGCACTAAGGGGTATAATAATCCCTTATTCGAATTTATACCTAGGGGGTTGGAAGGTTTTCCCACAAATGGAAGGGACACAATACCTGTTCCAGCACCTTTCATAGGTCATTTCGCAGGACAGGCTCCCCATACCCCCAACAGCAACCTGCACTACAGGGGCAACCAGTCCCAAATGTACCACCTTATGGACCAAGAGGACTACAGGCACAAGTTTGTCCACCAAACCCTGTGTTTGTCCCTCCAGTAGTGGTTCAGCAAGCCCAAAATATGGTCCCTAGGGACCAAATTGCTGATATTGTTAGGGAGATGTGTGGACCGATGGCTCGGAGGGTCCAGACTCCTGTATACAGAAAACCATACCCAGAGTGGGTAGATAGGGTACATGAATACCCAAGAGGATTCAGAATACCAGATTTTACCCTATTCTATGGAACTGGAAATCAATCAACAGTAGAGCACATTGCTAGATTCGCTGCTCAATGTGGTGAATTCACTAATTATGACTACATAAAACTGAGATTATTTCCAAATTCTTTAACTGGATGAGCATTTGTATGGTATATCAACCTTACACCTGGCTCCATTCAAACTTGGCAACAGATGGAAGAGGCATTTCATGCCCAATTCTTCCAATCGGAGCCAGAGGTGTCCATGGCAGACTTGGCAAGATTGAGTCAAAGGCCTGAAGAAAAGGCTACTCAGTTTATTGCCAGATTTAAAAGGGCTCGAAATAAATGTAGAGTCATCCTCCCAGAGCCAGAATTTGTTAGATTGGCTCAAAACGACTTAGAGTTCAGGCTTCGAAAGAAGTTTGATTCAACTGAATTCAGGGATTTGGTCGAATTAACCTATAAGATGTCTCGATATGAAGCATTACTAGAGGAAGAACAAGATCGAAATAATGCTTCGTATAAGACGTATTATAGAGATCCCAATTATGAGATCGATGCAGCAGAGATTGTGGGTAAAGAACCTGTAATCTGTGAAGCATTAATTCATAAGGATACAACCATCGACCAGCAGTTTAAAAAGAAAGACCTTCACAGAAAGTACTCTTTTGATTTAACAAAAGCAGATGACATTTTTGATCATTTGCTTGCAGCCAATTTCCTTAAGTTACCAAAAGGGGTACAACTGCCGTCTCCTGATGAACTTAAAGGAAAAGTATACTGTAAATGGCATAATTCTTGGTCTCACTCGACTAAAAACTGCATTGTTTTCGAGACAGGATCCAAGAGCAAATCCGGAAAGGAAGTCTGAAGTTCCCAGCCAAAACAAAAAAAGCCATGGGAATTTATAGTAACCCGTTTCCAGAAGTTGGAGAAAGCGCGGCTAATGTGGTTGTACCAAACTTTCAGAATCTATCTCTGCAGGAACTGGAAGAGGTCAATGTGCAAATGCATATTGCCAACCAGACAGCTGCCAAGAAGGAGACTAGAAACCCGCCAGTTATTGGACAAGGTTTCTCACATCAGAAGGAACACTCTAATGAAGAAACACTGGATGACGATTCCTTGGAAGCAGCTGTAATGCAGAGGATGTGTCCTAGATGCAGACTAAGCTACAAATGGTTGAAGGGGCTTCCGATTGATGGGAAGCAATACTATAGGGATGTTCAGAGACATCCTAAATCAACCAATGCTTACAACAAAAGGCCGTACCCGGCTAGTGATAGGCAGCGACCATTAGTGGTTGAGCCTGCAGTTGACAGAATACATGCTAAAGGCAAGAGGCCCTTGTATGAGTCTAAGCCACTTAACTACTACAGAATGGAGAGCAAACATTCTGAAAGAAGATTCGAGAGGAGTTCAGGTTATGGGACCAAAGCTAGAAATTGGCCCCCAAGACCAACCTCACACAGAACAGAAAATGGCCACCTCCATCAAAGGCCAGAATCAAGCTTGAAACATGAGACCAGAACCAAGCATTTACCTCTACGGCCAGTTTCGAAGATGGCTTCGAAGGTGGAAAAAGGTGATTCAATATCTGAATCAGTAAGCTCTTGGGTACCTAGAGTTTCAGATTGGTTTGTAATACAAAACAAACCTAGGGAAGTGTCTGCCAGGAGAGATGTTGGAATACCAGGCAAGATGGTCAACTCCGAACAACTGGGTATTGCTGAAACACCCAAAGACAAAGGAACCAGATATGGTTCCAGTTATTTCCAGATCACAAAGGAGGAAGATTCAGCGCAGGTACACCCAGTACCAGCAAGATCTGAAAGAAAGTAGAGAGAGTTCTTCACAGGTCAAGACAGAAGGAAAGAAAACTTCGAAGTCAGACCATGCTCCAAAACCGACTCTACAAAGTAAAGTGGTTTGTAGCAGAGAACAATTGGCTCAAGTTCATTCTGAACTAAAGGCCAGGGAGAAGTCTAGTTTGGCAGGGTTGGAAAAGGCTCTGATGGAAAGTGATAGCGAAACGGAAGAAGATATTGGCATGAGCCAAAAGAAGGAAATGGCAGAAGAAGAAATATTTGAAGCTTTCATGGCTAAACAAACATTTATGACTGAAGAACCAGTTGAGAAGGATCCTTCGAAGGGATCAGTTATCAATGAAATACCAGAATGCAATATGGAGGATGCTGCTGAAGACACTGAGCAAGGTAGCCAAAAGGAGAAGAAGGTACAGCCAGCCATCCAATTTGGCTCATTTCCCCCTATATCAATCAACATGGTACACATACTACCTCATGAATTCTAGGCTGAAAATGAGGATCAGGGTGACCAAGACATGGATCCAATTCCTGTCTCTAGCGAGGAGTCACAAGTGAGTATGGTACAGGATGCTTCTGAAACGGCTACTCCAATGGAAACTGAGTGTGAAAGCGAGGAAGAGGTGAGCATCAACCTCTCATATCCTTTTGAATACCCTTCGAATTCCATGACCCAACATGTCAAGCCTTTGTACATCAAGGCTTTCTTTGATGGGATACAGCTAAACCGAGTCCTAATAGACAATGGGGCAGCGGTAAACTTATTACCGAAATCTTCTTTGAAGAAAGTAGAGAAGAAGAATCCCAGGTTGATCCCAACCAGCACAACTATTGCTAGCTTTGCTGGAGATAAGCAGATGGCCCAAGGGATTCTGCCTATTAATTTGAGTGTGGGAACCAGGGACTGTATGACAGCATTCTTCGTAATCGACAGCAATGCTAAATATAATGCCTTACTTAGGAGAGATTAGATCCACACTAACAAATGTGTGCCTTCCTCTTTGCATCAGAAGATCATGATGGCACTGGGCAATGGAAAGACAGAGGAGATTGATGCAGATCCTCAACCCTTCATAGCCTGTGCAGACTTTGCAGAGGCCAAGTTGTATATTGAGGGAGTGACACCACTCAGTATACTGAGGAAAGCTGATGGCTTAGCCGAAGTAACGGCTGATGAGGAAGTAACACACCTGAAACACTTAGTACAAGAAAGTGCTGATGAAGAGGTTGTCGTGAAAGATGACAATGATGCCTGGTTATAGACAAAGAAGTGAAGAACGAGAAGCTAAGTCCTTGGCTTTGATTAAATTCTCATCATTGGACGTAAAAGCAATAGTCCAGAAAGTACAAAAGCAAGAGAGAGAGGCCATGATAATTGGCTGTGAACAAGAACAGCAACAGGTCAGAAATTTGACCCTTGGGAAATACTGTGCATTGGACATTGAAACAAAAGTCCAGGAGATACAGGAAGAAGACGCCTTATGGACAGATTTTGTCTATGAGGAAGAGGGCAGAGATGTCGAATTAAAGAACCTAGGAGCAGAACAAGGCGAAAAGGTTGCTTCGAAGGTTGAAGAAACCAAAGAAGATGTAGGAAAATTTAATGTATTATTGATTGATTGTATTCAATATCTTGTGTGTTTACAATGGAGAGAATGAACTCTCTTTTATAGGGAGAATGAGATACAATGGAGGAATTAAATTAACCTAAATGGAGCACTAAACTAACTTAATGAAGCACTCACTAAACTAAATGGAGCACTAAATATAGCACTCACTTACCACTCACCTATAGCACTAAACCTAACACACTATCATCCACCTACCACACTTGGTGGAGTTTTTACATTTACATTAAACATATTCAACAGCCCCCCTCAAACTCAAGGGGGATAGGAACTAACCACCGTGAGTTTGGAGAGAAAGTAACAAAACAGGAAAATAAAATGACAAATAAAATAAAAGAGGATAGGAGACACTGTATGGTCGTGTCAGACCGTTGTAGAAGACAGTTTATGGGGTCATATCGGACCGATGTAGAAAACAGTTTATGGGGTCATGTCGGACCGTTGTAGAAAATGGCAGAATCCACCGAGTCTAGATCAACCGAGTCCGTAAGTAATTCAGCCAGTACAAGTACTTCTAGGCATTGGGCCCCGGTGTCCCATGCCAAGTTCGAGGTAGAGAAGTTCGATGGAAGCAGCAACTTCGGCATGTGGAGATGCGAAGTTAAGGATATGCTTGTCCAGATGAACCTGCACTTCACTCTGGGAGACAAACCAGATGACCTGGACGAGATAGAATGGGAGAGGGTGAATCTCCTGGCCTGCAGTTCCATCCGACTTTGCCTAGCGAAAGAGGAGAAGTACGCCTTCACAGAATATGATATTGCGAAGAAGTTTTGGAAGGCGCTGGAAGATAAGTTCATGACCAAGAGCATTGAGAACCGGCTCTACTTGAGGAAAAGGTTGTTTCGTTTCGACTACATTAAAGGTATTTCGATGAACGAACACCTAAATAACTTCAACAAAATTATTACGGACTTGAAAAATTTGGATGATCACGTTGGTGACGAAGACAAAGCACTGTTATTGTTAAATTCCTTGCCTGACTCGTATGATCATCTCACTACTACTTTACTGTACGGTAAAGAGAAGATCAAGTATATTGATGTTGCAAACGCCTTGGTGAACAATGAGTTCAGAAGGAAAGACAAGTCTGCAAACAGAGACTCAACATCCGAGGCATTGACAGTCAGAGGCAGAACCAATAACAGAAGAAATGCAGGGCGAGGAAAGTCCCGCTCAAAATCCAGGGGGAAAGCTTCAGACAAAAGACGTCTTGCAAAAGACGAATGTGCTGCTTGTCGCCAGAAAGGGCATTGGGCAAAAGATTGTCCAAATAAAGACAAGACAGAAGAGAAGGTGAATATTGCACGAGATGGAGATAGTGATGAAGGAGGTGCCTTCACAGTTTCATCATACGGCCAGTCTGATGAATGGATTATCGATTCCGGGTGTTCATTCCATATGTGTCCGAACAAGCAGTGGTTCTCGAGCTTACGAGAGTTCGATGGAGGAGTTGTGCTGATGGGCAACGACCAAGCTTGCCAGACAAAGGGAATTGGAACAATCAAACTGAAGATCCATGATGGAACAATCAGAATTCTTGAAGATGTACGGTATGTACCAGATCTAACCAAGAATCTCATCTCAGTGGGAGTTTTAGACTCCAAAGGTTACAGAGTAACCATGGAAGGTGGAGTCCTCAAGGTTGTTCGAGGAGCATTGGTTGCAATGAAGGGTACTCGAAAGGGAAATTTATATTTCCTAGATGGCTCTACAGTCACAGGAAAAGTGGCTGTCTCCACCAGTTCCAGCTCAGAAGATGATGCATCAGACACTTCCACACTTTGGCACATGCGCCTAGGGCATGTCGGTGAGAAGGCTTTACAAGGGTTGGTAAAGCAAGGCCTGTTGAAAGGCGCCAAGACGGGGAAGCTTGAGTTCTGCGAGCATTGTGTATTGGGCAAGCAAACAAGAATCAAGTTTGGTACTGCAATTCACCGTACCAAAGGGATTCTAGACTACGTCCACACCAACGTATGGGGACCTTCCAAGAATGCTTCGTTGGGAGGTAAACACTACTTTGTGTCGTTCATTGATGATTTCTCCAGAAGAGTTTGGATTTATACAATGAAACACAAAGATGAAGTCTTAGACATCTTTCTTACATGGAAGAAGATGATTGAGACCCAGACAGGCAGACGGATCAAGAAGCTCAGATCTGACAATGGTGGAGAATACACATCAGATCCCTTCTTTGAGGTTTGTTGGGATCCGGGATCCCCCAAGACCTTTGCGGAAATTAAACCAAGCAGAAATACACACCCACACACAAGGAGACACAATATTTTACGTGGTTCGGCCTCAATGCCTACGTCCACGGGAGAGTAGCCGGTTTTCACTATACCAATGGAAAGATTACAGAAAGATTACAATAGAGGAGGAGCTCACACTCTCCTCACTCACCCACTCTCCCGTCTCCCTCGCTCACACCGAGGGAGACGGGTCTCTCCGTCTCACATCTCACCCTCACTGATATGTTGCTCTTCCTTGGCTCTCTTCTCTCTCTCATTTTTCTTCCTCCTCTCTACATCTATATATATACACTCATGGAAGAAGAAGAAAACAAAAAACAGCAGTGGGTTAGGTGCAACCACCCCACCTCCATTTGGTCACCACTTCACCCACCCCACTCAAGTAAGTGCTCCACTCTCTGAAATGTGGGTTAGCCCATTAGGGTGATGGTGCTGCACTACCTAAGTGCACCTCACAGTGGATGATCTAACAAATCACCCCCTCAGCCCATGTGAGGTGACCCACTGCACACACACTGCTGCTAATCTTGTTACGCCCAGATTCAACATAGTCTTCATCTCTTCACTGAGACGCTGCATCCCCTGAAAGCTAGAGATAATACACCAGAGATACAAGAGGAGGAGGGAATCCTACATCCTCAACTCAACTCACACCACTCTCTGATTTGGAGAGAGCCTCTGCTCCCATCTCCCACATATTTCTTCCACGCTTCTGTCTCGGATGTCTTTACTTGCTATGCTTGAACTTGCGCAACCAAGATATTGGACACCCCCTGATTGGATGTCCTGCACCCCTTACTCGGATGCCCTTGACTGTCATACATTACCTCGCAGGAACAGTCATGTTGAACACTGGAGCAACTAGAAAAACTTGTCGTTTATCCCATCAACGTCCTCAATTTTCCTTGCTCGGAGCTTTTCCTCTGAACTATCAGCCTTTGCCCTCTGCACCTCTGAACAACCTCCTGGCGTTTCCATACGCTTGTTGTCTGTGCCTGTGCAATCCTTGATGTGCTGTCCAGTAGATTGATGGTTGACAGTAGCTCCATCTGTCAAAGCATCGTCAGCTATGCAATTCCCTGCATAGTGCCCGCACCCATGGCTTCTGGTCTCCCTGCGTCGAGCTCGCCTGAGAGATCCGCATCAACTCTATCCTCTGCTGCCATGGAAGAAACCACCATAGAAGAAAAAAGACTTGCCACTCATTGGCGCGCACTCTTGCGTTTGTCTCAATTTCTCTGTTTGGAAGTTCCTGTGAACTTTCAACAACCCGCTGCTGCACACTCTTCTGGCGCCTCTGTACGATACTCTACCGTACCCTTGCACTACTGCACGTCTGCATTTGTGCCCCTGCGCTTAGTATGCTCCTCTGCAACTATTGTTCTACAGGTCCACGTACCACCAGTACTTACTCGTATACAGTAGCTCCAACAGCCACAGCATTTCCCTGAGCCTGAACTGGTTGCCAAATCATCTATCCGTCGATGAATGGTCTTCTCTTCTGATTGAACCAAACCCTCCGATGACGTCAACAACCAGGAAAGTTCCCAGGAAAGACTGGTGGGGTCACACTCGGTCCCACTTAAGAACCAGTCTCCTTAGACACTGTCTTTTTGACAGAACTTTCCTAGACATTGTTGATCTTGAGATAATCATACCTGCAATCCTCTGATCGCCCCTGACCAATCCTGATCTCCCTCGATCTGCCATCAAGCCTGATCTCCTCTGGTCTTCAATGATCTATCTCGAGTTGTACCTGGTTGTTCAATCTGGTCAGAATCTGTCCATTCTAACCTCTTCAGTGACACTGCAGCGTTCCACAATATCCGGCAACCTCCCTCCGAGTATTAAAGATGACAAACTCCCATGTTTTAACAATCTTTAAAAAACCGTTCAGAATTTCACTATTCTGACCTCGCGGTTGCGTCCGGAACGGTCCGATTAGCTAGGACCAACCTTCGCTGCACTTCCGGGGACCTCACTGAAAAATATCCCCGAAAGCTGGGCCACACCACAATATTCTGAAAATTCTGGGCCAAATTGCAATTTTCAGAAGTTCAGGGAATATTCTGTGCACCAACAGAATATTCCGTCCACTGCACCCGATGCCGTCCGTCCCTTCAATCTGCCTTCTTTTTACAGAAACTCCGTCTCTAAAATCTGACCGTACTGATGTGTCCGGAATACTCCAAATAGTCTAAAACCACTATTGGATCGCCAAAAACGGACTCCAAATGGCTTAGATCAAGCCAAAACATTTTGTACGCCTCAGATCTGCGGCTGCACCATAGCTGCGAAGCACTGGATCCGACCTCTGCGGCTGCACCTTTGCCTGCGTAACACTGGACCCCTGCCTCTGCGCTGACGTGGCAGATGACGTGGCAGCCACGTGGCGGCCCCTCACTGGCCCACGGTGCCACGTGTCACTGACGTGGCACGCCACGTGGCGATGACGTGGCAGACACGCGGCTCCTCTTTCTGACGTGTCTGCTGACGTGTTGACCACGTGGCTGCCGACTGGACCGCCACGTATCGCTCACTCGTTGGACACATGGCGCTGACGCGGCTCTGACCTGGCCTGCGCGTGGCGTACGCGCGTGTGGTACACGCGCCACTCCCCCACTCGTCTTCCTCCTTCAGCCGCGCGTGTGGCGCGTGGCCTCGCGTGAGATGACGCGCCGGCTCCCTCTTCGGCGCGTGGGGCGCGTGGATGAGAGTGGGACTCACGCGCCACCTTCCAGGGGCGCGTGAGAGCGCGTCGGGCCTCCTCTGGGTGTCTGCTTTGCACTTCTGGACTCCTCTCGTCGAGCCCTTGCTCCTGGTATGCTCAAAACTCGATTTCGAGCAAATCGATTTCTGGGCAGATTCGGATTTTGCACTGTTTTGGTTCCGAAACGCCACCGACGAGGCTCTGATACCAATTGTTGCAGATCGGGGGCACACCAGGGAACACAAAAAAGCAATAACACAATATTTAACGTGGTTCGGCAAGTCGCCTACGTCCACGGGCAGCGGATCACTATATTGAGAAAAATGGAACAATTACAAGCTCTCTCAGATGTAATTCTCTCTCACTGTTTTTCTCTCTATTGAACTCACTCTGCTGTGTTTTTCCCTCTGCCTCAACCTCTCTATATATACATATCAGAGGGAGGAGGTGATTGGCCATCACCTACTCCATTCCACTCTCTTGGCTAGTGCTGCACAAACGGTAAGTGGGATGGTTGGTGCTGCACTCATGGTAAGTGGGATGGTTGGTGCTGCACTCTCTCTGTTTGTGCTGCACTAATGTGAATCCACAGCCAATTTACAACAAATCTCGGACCGTTGTAGAAAACAGTTTACTGGGTCATGTTGGACCGTTGTAGAAAACAGTTTACTGGGTCATGTCGGACCATTGTAGAAAACAGTTTACTGGGTCATGTCGGACCGTTGTAGAAGATAACCGAAATCAATATCGGAACAGTTTATAGAGTCTTGTCGGACCCATATAGAAGCTAACCGGAATCAAAGTCGGGACAGTTTACAAAGTCTTGTCGGACCCATAAAAGTTGCACCCTCAAAAGGTGTGCCAATTCTTATCAAAAGGCGTGCCCTCAAAAGGCGTGCCATCAAAAGACGTGCCATCAAAAGGCGTGCCATCAAAAGACGTGCCATCAAAAGGTGTGCCCGACAGCCATCAAAAGTCGAGCCATAAAAAGGCGCGCTGATTTGTCGTCGGGTGTTGAGAGGCGCGTAAGGCGCGTGTCTGCCTTGCCTATTTAAACCAAGGCGAGGCTGAGGCTGAGGCTGAGGCTGAGACAAACCAGTTGAAACCTCTGAAAAAACTCTCTGAAAAAAACTCTTCGTTTTCTGAGAGTTGTATTGCTGAAACACTCTGTTGCCCAGAAAAAAATGCTTCTTCTTCCCGTTCCGCTACCCAGAACATAGCCTCTTCGTCCCGTGGTCTTACTCTCTTTCCCGACCTCAACGAGGCCACAACCCAGAATATGGCCCTTGAACCTCAACCAAGCGCCCCTGGGCCAAGCGCCCCTGGTTTTGCGCCATTAAACTTTCCAATGTTGTCAGTTGAGCAGAAAATGGCTGCTCAATCTGATATTGAAGCCAATCATTATACTTTGAGGTCTTGTGTTGAGACAATGACGGCGGTCAACAACCTGTCGCACCAGCTTCAAAGTAGAACAAATGAGGTGCAGCAGGTAAAAGCCCAACTGGCTCTGCTCCAGAGCATGTATACGGATGCCCGAGCAGAGATCTGTGTGCTCAAGGCAGAAAATAAGGAACTGAAGCGGAAGGCCACCGTGATGCTCAGCTTTGGAGGACCGCCATATGTGACGGTTGAGGAGCAACGGGAAGTGAACGTGCTCGGCGGCGTGGGAAACACGGAGGTAGTACCGGCAAGGGACGCCCAAGACAAAGGCAAAAAAAAGAGAACAGCTGAGGAGGTGAAGAAGTGAGGCCGGTTGTTTGTGGTGGTTATGGGTTGTGGTTGTTTTGTTGTTGTTGTTGTTGTTTTTTTTTTTTTTTTTTTTTTGGTGTAAAATGGTGATCGGGTTTGATCCCCGGCATGAATAAAATAAGGTTGGTGACATTACTGCAATTTAGTTCTGAATTTTATTTGGAAGTACCTGTTCTGAAATTAAATTTGCCAAGCCATTGATAATGCAACTCTGGTAATACAACACCCATGTGGTAGAGTGGACAAGCTGTATTGGCCTGTCAATGCCAGTGAGGTTATGAAAATGAACCCTGGCCATTATGTTGCTCTTCTCCTCACCCCTGATAAGCAAGAAAGGATGAAAGATAAGATGGGTTCTGATTCTGATATAAAGAACACCAACCAGGTGCAAAAACATGAAAGGCATCGACTGAGGACGACCACAACAGGGAACGCTGCGGCTGCCAAATCAAGAGCATGGCAACCTTCACTGCACAGCATCTCTGAGGCCACAATCTGATTATGTTTCTCTTATTTCCATACCAAACCAATTGCATGAAACAGAGATGACTTGAGGTGGGCAATCTGCTGACCCAAGGGAAAAAAAAAAGTTTCTTCAGTGGCAAGTCCAGCTGTGTAGAGCCTGTTGCTGTGTTGATATGGCAGCGGTATGTGTAGAGGTCCGGCGGGCGGTCAAGGCAAGGTTACCGCCCGCCGGAAGGCGAAAAACACTAAGAGCTTAACCAAGCTCTGATACCATGTAGGAAAATTTAATGTATTATTGATTGATTGTATTCACTATCTTGTGTGTTTACAATGGAGAGAATGAACTCTCTTTTATAGGGAGAATGAGATACAATGGAGGAATTAAATTAACCTAAATGGAGCACTAAACTAACTTAATGAAGCACTCACTAAACTAAATGGAGCACTAAATATAGCACTCACTTACCACTCACCTATAACACTAAACCTAACACACTATCATCCACCTACCACACTTGGTGGAGTTTTTACATTTACATTAAACATATTCAACAGAAGAAGCTTCGATGAATTCTCAGACGCAAGACCCCTTAGAAGAAGTGAATTTAGGGGAAGGTTCTATGCAGCAACCCACCTATATAAGTACTTGCTTGAATGTTCTGGACAGAGACCAGTTATTGGTTGTTCTAAAGAAATACAAAGATTGCTTTGCATGGTCTTATAACGAACTACCAGGATTGGATAGATCATTGGTGGAACATAGGCTCCCTATGAAGCCTAATTTCAAACCATACAAGCAGAAACCAAGAAGGATGAGTCCAGAAGTAATTCAGAAGGTCAAGGAAAAAATTCTTAGACTGCTCAAGGCAGATTTTATTAGGGCAGCCAGGTATGTTGAATGGCTATCTAATATTGTGCCTGTAGTTAAGAAGAATGGCAAAATGAGGGTATGCATCGATTTCATAAACTTAAATCTAGCTACTCGTAAAGATGAGTACCCTATGCCTATAGTGGATCTGCTGGTAGACAGTTCAGCAGGGCATCAAATTTTATCAATGATGGATGGCCACTCTGGTTATAACCAAATATGCATTGCAGAGGAAGATATCCACAAGACAACATTCAAATGTCCTGGGAATATTGGCACCTTCGAATGGGTTAAAATGCCATTTGGTCTGAAGAATGCTGAGGCTACATATCAAAGGGCTATGAACACTATCTTTCATGACCTTATTGGAGGGTATCTAGAATGTTATATTGATGACATTGTGGTGAAATCCCAGTCCATGGAGGAGCATTTGTTTCATTTAGAAGCAGCTTTTGAAAGAATGAGAAAGTTCAAGTTGAAACTCAACCCTCTTAAATGTGCTTTTGGTGTATCATCTGGAAATTTCTTGAGTTATGTAGTGCACAAGAAAGGAATACAGATTGATCAGAATAAAGCCAAAGCCATCATCGAAACTAGGCCTCCATCAAGTAAGAAAGAGTTACAAAGGTTCCTTGGGCAGGTTAACTTTCTTCGAAGGTTTATTTCTAACACTGCAAGGAAAACTAAAGTATTTTCTTCCTTGTTAAGGCTGAAAGATGAAGAGGAATTTGTGTGGACAGCAGAGCATCAAATTGCTTTCGAAGGTATCAAAGCCTACTTGGCCAACCTTCCAGTGCTGATGCCACCAAAAGTGAATAAGCCCTTGAAGTTATACATAGCTGCAGCAGAAGATTCATTGGGAGCTTTCCTGGCCCAAGACAATGAAGAAGGCAAGGAACAAGCTGTTTATTACCTTAGTAGGTTTTTAAATTCTTGTGAATGTAAATATTCAGCTGTTGAAAAGCTGTGTCTTGCTTTGTATTTTGCTGCAATGAAATTAAGATATTATCTTTTACCTACAACTGTCTTGGTAATTGCAACCACGGATTTGGTTAAATACATGTTATCTAGACCTATGTTGAGGGGAAGAATTGGCAAGTGGATACTAGCCTTATCGGAATTTCATTTAGAATATATCCCTCAAAGGGCAGTAAAAGGGCAAGTATTAGCCAATTTTCTGGCAGATTATCCATCTCAAACAGAGAGCCAAGAGGTAATGGAACTCGGTATGGCTAGTGTTGAACCATGGCAAATGTGGTTCGATGGATCGAAAGCCAATGGATTAATTGGGATTGGTATTGTGATTAAGTCTCCACAAGGGGTAGAAACCACACATGGTTTCAGAGTGGATGAAGCTAGCTGTTCCAATAACCAGGCTGAATACGAAGCCTTAATAGTGGGACTAGAAATCCTGATTGGATTACAAGTACATGCAGTTGACATATTTGGAGACTCGCAATTGGTAGTTAATCAAGTAAAAGGGATTTTCAAGTGTCAAAGCATAAGCATTTTACCATGCTATGTTGTTGCATTACATCTGCTTTCTCAATTTCAAATAGCAAATGTAACTCATGTTCCAAGATTCTTGAACAATAGAGCTAATGATGTTGCTCAGAAAGTTTCGAACTTCAAGAGAAGGGATAGTACTCAAAGGGACATAAGCCAAACAACATATCAGAAATTAATACAGCCTTTAAATAAAAGGAATGTGGTCTTAGAAGTCAACCATAATGACTTACAAGAACAAGATTGGAGGCATCCAATAAAGCAGTACTTGGCTGGTCCATCTTCGAAGGCCAACAGAAAAGTCAAATTGTAGTTTATGCAATACATAATATATGGTAATGCTCTCTACAAAAGGGGGGGGAGATGGCTTATTGTTGGAATGTTTAGGCCCAAAAGAAGCATTAACAGCCATGGCTGAGGTTCATGAAGGCATCTGTGGTGCTCATCAGCCTGGTGTAAAGATGAGATAGTTGCTTCGAAGGCATTCTTACTATTGGCCAACTATTCTTAAAGATTGCATAGAATATGCAAAGGGTTGCCAGGCATGCCAAAAACATGGCACAATAAGACATGTGCCCATAACTGACCTACATGCAGTAGTGAAACCTTGGCCATTCAGAGGATGGGCCATGGATATGATGGGGAAAATACATCCACCTTCTTCGAAGCATCATTGTCTCATTCTAGTGGCCACTGACTACTTCACTAAATGGGTCGAAGCTAAGCCATACAAGGCTGTAGACCAGACAGAGGTCATTGGGTTCATTAAAGATCTGATCCATAGATTTGGCATCCCACAAACCATAACAGTTGATAATGGAACTGTGTTCGATGGGAAAATGGTAAAGTCCTTTGTGGCAGAATTTGGAATTAGCCTTATTAATTCCACACCCTATTATGCACAAGCCAATGGTCAAGCTGAATCATCCAATAAGTCCTTGAAAAAGGGAATACAAAAGGTGGTGGAAGATAATCCTAGGGATTGGCATAACCTATTGTTGGATGTTTTATGGGCTTACAGAATTTCCCCAAGGTCAAGCACAGGAGTCACCCCTTATGCTTTAGTATACGGGCATGATGCAGTGTTACCTATGGAGATTAATGTTAAATCTCTGAGGGTAAGATGCCAAGATCAATTAGATCCTGAGCAATATCATCAAAGCATGTGCTTGGAATTAGGAGGCATAGATGAAGCCAGGATTTTAGCATTAAATAGCATTCTTTTTCAAAAGAAAAAAGCAGCCAAGAATTATAATAAGAAAGTCAAGCATATTGGCTTTGATGAAGGTGACTTGGTATGGAAAACAATACTCCCAATAGGAATTAAAAGCCATAAGTTTGGCAAATGGTCACCTAATTGGGAAGGACCATATCAAATTCATAGAGTTCTGCCTTTTGGAGCATACCATTTAAGAAATTTGAATGGTTATGTACATCCCAAAAAGATTAATGGCAGATATTTGAAGCCTTATTTTCCAACCATTTGGGAAACACAAGGAATAAAATAAACATTATGTACAAAAACACAAGATACTCAGATAATAGATAAGAATTTGATTTTTCATAAAGAATCAAGTACATGGTGCCACAAATTAGCCCAAAAATCATTACAATGTTTCAATTGTTTTTGTACAGTTAATTTCTTACTACTAAGTGATGGAAACAGGTGAATAGCTGCAGCCATGTCTTTTTTTCGTTCAGCCAGTTCTTGGTTGGTGATTTGCAATTTGGTGTCAGTTCGAACCAAGGCCTGGTTTACTGCAGCTAACTTCTCTTCAAGTTGAGCTTTCTTCTCCAGCAGCTGAATTCGAAACTGGGAGGCAGAAGAGTGTTGTTCCTTGAGATCTGATATTTCGGTATGCACTTGAGAAACAAAACGCTGATCCCTAGCCAATTTCTCATTGGCAGTATTGGCAGCATGACAAATGTTGATATAGAAGTCAATAGTAGCTGCAGCCTGGGATAGATGATTTGAGACATTCATACTGGACTGCTCAGCAATATTACAGCATTGAAGAAACCCATTCCTGATAATAGGCCTTTGTAGAGCCTCGAAGGGGATCCTCGAAAAGGAAGTCAACAGTTCCAGACATGTGTCCAAGTCCACTGAAGGTGCAGGAAGCTTGCTGCTAGAAGAAGGAGGACTCTCAAAAATTTCCAGCAAGGAGTCAGCCAAGACTAATGGCTCAGCTTCAGCACTAAATGTTGGAGAGGTAGAAGGTACGTCGAAAAGACTAGCAAGTCTTCCTTCGAAGATGTCTACCTCATCTCTAGACATGAAGGGCATGGAAAGTTTTGTGGTGGAAGACACAGAGGGCTGCATGGGGATGGGAGAAATAGATGGAGCATCTTTGGCAGCCTCTATGGTCTTAGCCACCAATGAATCAAGTGAAGAGGGGCTGGAAGTAGGCACAGGTGATGAACCATGAATTGGAGAACTAACAGCACCCTCTGTGAAAGAATCAACTGCCATTGGGAATAGAGTAGCAGTTGGAATTTTTGAGAATGAAGGAGGAAGAGCAAGGCTTGAAGAAGAAGTAAACTGAGGACGGTCAAGGGCCAAAAAAGGGAGATATGGCTCTAAGCCAAGGAGAAGAGACGCGGGGATGCTTGGACTCAAAGAAGGCGTATCAAATATAGGCTTGGAGAGTGGGAGCATGATTTGGATGGTTTTCACACGTTGCATCTGGTCAACTTCAACTGAAATCGAGAGAGGCCTCGCTGGGAAGATGAATGTAGTTGCTGTTGCTGCAAGAGGAAGAAATACAAAGGACTGTCAAAATTCAGTATTAAAAACTGGCGAAGGAAAAACAGTAGAAATATGAAAAAATTACTTGTTTCAGAAGTGTTGGCACTAATGGGAGAGCTGCGAAGGGAATAATGCTCGATGGTTTGTTGTCTCCGTGCGACTTCTCTTTGTAATGCATCTGCAGCAGCAGCTTCATCTCTTAGAAACTGTTGTTGCCGCCTCTTCTCAGCCCTCTCAAAAACGATTATTGCCTTGGAATGTTCCTGTTCTACTGCTTTGACAGCTGCTTCATGAAGCGGGTCCTCACCCAAGTCAGCAGCAGAAACAGTCACCTTCTTCCTCTTCCTCCTTGGTGGTGATATTACTGGTTCCTTTTCGATCTCCCTTTCTTCAATTTGGGGTTCAGATTTTTCATTGTTAAGTTCTTTCTCCATTACTATAGTGGTTATCTCGAAAGAAGGATGCTCAATTGTATCAGAAGGGGAGGCAGCCACCTTTTGTCTCTTTGTTCTTTGTAAGGGCACTTTTTGCTCTTGTTCGACCTCTTCTTCTCCCAAAGATTCAGACTCCTCAGAAGGAAGGATAAGCTTCCTTTTTTGTTTTTGTTGTTGTTTCTTTTTGAGAGTAGCTAAAGTTCCAGCTCTCTTAGGAGATTCTTCTTGCGGGGACCCTACACCAAAGAACATAAGTATAAAGGGAACGAACAAAAAATTCAAAAGGGAAAAAGAAGAAAGAATCTGAAAGTATTTACCCTTCTTTGAAGTAGCTCTGGTAATTCTAGCTGGAGGGGAAGAAGCTGCAGGAGTAATTGTAGCAACTGCAGGAAGAGGGGGAATGTTCGTAGCTGTCGCTGACTTAGCCTTCGAAGGCACTCCCAATCCTACCAGCAAGTCATGGGGGTGTGCAGATAGGTGCACTTCCATATTGACTGTCCACCAGTTCCGAAATCTTTTCAAAACCAAGCCATACGGAAGAAAGGGGACAAATTGGAACTCATTCAAGTCCTTCAGCAGTTTGAGAATTGCCGTCTCTAGTCTGGATTTGGGTATTTTCAAATCTCTGGCAGTGAGGTGAACATTTGAGAGACTGCAAAGAGGAACTGGTATCCCTTGAGTAAGTCCAAATTGTCTGGCAAATTGAGAGGGGCAATATACCTCAGATATGCATTTGTAGGCTCGAGGGTTTAAACTGCCAATGAACAATTCTCTTGGTAGCAGTATAGAGGCCCACATATCTTTATGAGGAGAAGTGGAGCATTCTTTATCAGCCAAAAAAGTTTGCAGCCAGGTTGGTCCTTTATTGGCTTCGAAAGGACAGAAGAAGGAGGCAGATGGAGAGATAGGGAGTTGGTAAAAGAAGGTAAAATAGTAAGCGAAGGAAGCAGGATAAAGGGTAATCCTAGCATACTTTTCCCCGTAAGTACTAGGATCCTGAACAAGGAATCTTAGACACTTGGGATGTAGGTCAGTGAAATAGGCGAAGAGCCAGAGTTGAAGCACCCAAAGGGGACCTCCCTGGTTAGCATCAAGAGGTTTTTCGCAAAATTGGGAACAGGCTCTGTAGATATGACCTAAAAGATAGGGGGCAAGAGCTATGTGTTTTTTCATGACAAGTGCCTTCGCAAGAGGAGCAAATTTAGGCATAATCCTCTGAGATGAAGTGAAAAAGAGGAATTTACATAACCAGTATAAGATAAAGGAAAATAATTCTCTGTCCCTCACAGGACCTTCCCTTTTATTTTCGGCTTTTACAAAATCACTATAAGAGGAGTTTAGGGCTGGAAGAGAAAATTTGACAGGAAGGTCCGGGTAGTTGGGAGTAAAAGGAGAACCATGGGGTGAAAGCCCTAAGAGATGGCAAATATCAAGAACGGTGAGGGCCATCATGCCACACCGAAATTGGAAGAAATTAAAAGCCATATTCCAGAAGCATAAAGCAGCAGGAATCAAAAAAGGGTCCTCAGGAATAATGAACCTGGAAAGACGAAGGGCATCGAGGACACAGAGCTCTCGCAGGTCATCTTCTCTCGCAAGCACTACCCTGTCATATCATTCTTCCCATTCAGTTCTCAATGTCGGCCAGCAACAGTGAGGACGATTCATTCTCCAGTTCCGCCAATCAATCCCTCCTTCATAGAGAAGGAAATGGTCCTCCAAGCGAGGATATAGAGCTGCGAGTTCAGTAAGAGCTTCCCGAAAAATAGGACCAAGAACATACTCTTGCTTGTTACTATGGCGAGGAACGAAGAGACGCCCATCTATGTTGCTTGGTCCACCAGTCGTGAGTTTGGCAATTTCTTCATCAATACATTTCTTCAGAGACATGGTAGGGCTAAGATGATCGCCAGCGAGCACTTTCAGTAAAGAAGGATCCATTAATAGCAAGTAGTAAAGAAGAGAGGGTTAACAGAAGATTGGTAGGGTTTGTGTGTTGAAAGAGCAAGTGATTTCAGAACGCGAAACAAAGGGGTTTTTTAAAGAAAAAAAAAGGGCTTTGTGTCTGAAAATTATATTGCGTAAGTCGTTAAAGTACTAAAAGTACGAATACGAGGAGCCTCTTCCAATATTGATAGTTTTGGAGGGAAAAGCACACTCCGGATGTTGACGCCAGCTTCGAAGCAATATATTTGGCTTCGAAATGAGATTTTGGCGCCAAAAAATCAAATAACAACGGCTTCGAAATACATAAGTCGGCTTCGAGGCGTACTACATGCTTAAAAATGCTAGAATGCTCGAATATTGGTCCACTTCAAAGGGTTCAAAGACCTGTTTGAGGGTTATTAATCAAAGTAACGACCTTTGAAGCAAATCCTCGGATCCTTTAAGGATGGGGAGCACTGTTCGAAGCATTAAAACCAATCGTTGGTTTTTAAAAGAAGGAATTGCTTTTTGAACCAAAAACAGTATGGATTGCTCTTCGAAGCAAAATGGTCAATTTGAAATTGATTGGCTATATTAACCATGACCACATATTGGTTATAGTTAGTTTTGAGGGGTAACGTTGTTAAAATTCAAAGCATTAATTCCAGATGATATCAGCCAGAATTGTCAACTTTACTCCATAAATTGGAAAAAAGACATGTTGGTTCTTTTAGCGTTTCATTAAACAATTGAGTCCAGATTCGAAGGATGAGATTGTTCAATTCGAAGCTATGAGTTGGCTTTTGAAAGCAAAAGGAAGCAGAGTCAAACAATGTCAAGTACAGAAGGACTTTGTTTATATTGAAGCCAAGACAATTACATTAAGTAACCTTATTTGGGTACAAATTCAAGCTTATAAAAATAAGGAATAGAATAAATAACAAGATCATGAAACTTTGTCCAACAATGATCAATGAATGTTTGTTTTTTCTTTATTATATCTTCTATCTCCTCTAATGTTGGCTGCATAAGTTGGTGTGCTCTCACTTCATAGTAGAGCTCCTTAGCCTTTATTTCGAAAGCCTCTTCTCTCAATTTTTGTTCTAACTCATCTATAACCAAATCATCCTAATACGCAGAATCTTTATTTTTGAAGTCATCGAAATCTTCGATGAAGTTCTCTGCTTCGTACTGGGCATGAATTCAGAGAGATGAAAGTTGATCCAAAGATTGGATGGTGACCTTGGAATTCCGATGCCAGTGGAGGAGTACTGGAAGTTGGTCCAGGAACATGTGAAGTTCTGCTTGGGCAATGGGATTAAGGACATAGCCCTTAGTCAGAATATCACAAGCCCATCGAAAGTTCTTGAGAGGGATGTCATCCTCAAGAACATTGAAGGGCAAGTGAGAAAAAGCCGCAAGCAGAAGTTGAGCTTGTTTCCGCTCAAATGGAGTTGGGGGTGATGGAGGTTTGTAAGGTGAAAAGATTTTGTCCATGGGAAGGGCAAGCCTTAATTTCTCTGTCCAGGAAAGAGTGGGAGGAGGAGAAAGAGTAGATGGTTCTGCTTCAGAAAATAGAGAAGGTGTGGATGCTTCTATTCCAGAAGGTGGAGAAGAAGGTGTAGATGCTTCAATTTCAGAAGATGGAGAAGAAGAAGTAGATGCTTCTGTTATGGAAGATGGCACGGGAGTGGAAGGAACAAAGGCATTAATGTAGTCAAGCCATTCAGAAGAGCAAATCTTCGCCTTCTTGGCTAAAAATGAAGGGCTGTACCCTTGTGATTCTTCCAGACGTCGGGCAGTATGCATTATCCTTGTGGGCATAGAGGATGTGTACCAGGCCACAAGTAGATTCTCCTCCAAACTACGTCGAAGGTCAATGGGCACATAAGGATAGGCCATCGAGCTTCGAGCGTAAGAAGGAAAATCTAAAGGATCAGTGAACTCAACAAAATGGTGATTGATTCGTTCCCTCAACTCCCAGGACTCAGGTGCTGACCAGTTTGTCCATCCAGAAACCCCAGAAGATGAAGAAGTGGTAGCTTCATCCCAAGTAGAGGTTTGTGAAGAAGAACTTCCCAAGTCCATATTTGCAACTTGTTGAAGCAGAGGCTTGAGAATAGTTCGTTCAAAATACAAGGGGAGTTTAGAGAAAGAACTTCTTGTATCTGTAAATTTGTAAACCAAAGGATTAAGGGCAATATGTTCGTAGTCCAAAGGTTGATAATCTGCAAAAGCCTCCATGACCTGAAGATAGAAGGGCGGATAAAGGCGGCTAATGAATGCGTGGAGATTCTTTCGAGGGAAAACAACATTACTCAATGGCTCTTCGTATGCTTGATCAATAGAGTGAGAAGTTGATTGAGTCATAGTCCGTTCGAATGCTAAAGGTATTGGAATGTTCAACAAAGTTGAGAGTTAATGCAAATGATCACCAAATAGGTGACGGTTGTGTTTCCTAAAGATGGATTCTATGCACGTTCCAAAAGCGCGGGAAAAGCTTTTGATCCACTAATATCTCCAAGTATTGAGTATATTAGTGCGGGGGGTAATGTTGGCTACATATTTTGTAAAAGCCAATTACAATTTGACACGTGGCAGAATAAGGGTATTATGGGAAGATGATTTTAATCTTCGATCCCAATCGTACACGTGGCAATAAGTATTGGTTCTCAAGTGATCCGAGTAGCACTAGATCAGTAATGAGATACAAGGTGACGTGACTTCAACGGTTACCTATATTCAAATTCAAATACAGGGAGGAAGCTCAATTGCAAGTGATGGCGTAGTGGAACTATTTTTAAGGCAACATGATCAGCGATCATGGAGGAGCAGTTCGACGGTTCGAAGTGCAGTTCGAAAGTCATCATTGACAAGTATAAATAGTAAGGAAGTCCCTAGAAAAGACTCCAAGACTCAGATCATACAAACCAGTCTTTACTTTATATTTTCCTTTCTAGTTTTACATTTCCTGCACTTTAAATACCTGCACTTTAAATACCTGTTCTTTAAATACCCGCACTGTACTTCGATTCATAGGAGTAGTTTCAAGTAGATTCAAGTAGACTATTGCTGTAAACCTCTTCGAGGCTAAGTTTGGACTATTGTAAATGTTCATTTTAATGAAATACTTCGATTGTTCTTCATATTAACTGTTATTTCTCTTAATTTCTCCTAAGTCAAGCCACCAGTAAAAGTCCTCTTCATTGAGGCTGAAAGAACTAAAACACAATCGTCTGATAATTGGTTGGCAATTATAATTTCTGTAAGGACTGATTGATCCTTGCTGGCACGCTCGCATTTACAAAAATACCCTTCGAAAAGCCAAAAAGCCAACAGATTTAAATAAGCTGATGTAACTTAAATAGGATAGTGACTTTTTAACTTTTTTATTTTTTAAAGTTATGACAAATAAGGTCCTTCTGACTGATAATTTCAGTCGATAAAGACTTATTAGGATATGTTTGGTTTGAGTTTTAGAGATGAGTTTTAGAAAAAAAATTTCAAAAAATTGTTTGGTTTGAGGTTTTTCTCAAAAAAATTTCAAAATCATTTTCTCTCTCTTACACATCAATCAATCACTTTTTCTCTCTCCTATTTCCTTCTCAATCACTTTTTCTCTCACACACATCTACTCAATTACAACAAAATATCAAATCATCCCAAACTCCAAAACTATTTTAAAAATATACAACCAAGCAAACCAAAAAAATTTCTAAAACAACTATTCTAAATTTTTTTTAAAAATAACTCTCCCAAAAACAAACTATACAATTATTTTTTGTTATAACTTCTGAAGCAGTCTGCATCAATTTTAACTCCCTTTATCATCTCCTCTTGTGTAGTAGATTTTTTTCCCGTACCATATATAGAATTATGTGTCAAAATGAGTCTTTTGCTTTAAATTACACATAAAAATGAAATTTAATTTCATAAATGCCATGGGTAGCTACATAAGTTGTGAGATTAGAACTTTTATGGACAAATTACTAATAAATCGTAATAGTTAAATTTAATTTTCATCAAGTTCTTTTAAAAATAATTTTTAATAAAATCATCGTTAAAAAAAAAAAATTGTGACGATTTTTTTTGCTTATATCACTAAAAATTGACAATTAGTGATTTTTGTTTGTCATGATTTTTATAAATTATCGCTAAAACTTATAATTAGTGACTTTTTCTGTGACGAATTTTTTGAATTGTCGTTGAAAGTTAAAAATTACTAACGCTATTTTGTGACGATTTTTTTAAACTATCGCTAAAACTTATAATTAGTGACATTTTTTGTGATAATATTTTCAAAATATCGGAAAATTAACAATTAGTGACATTTTTTAATAGTGTTTGATAAAAACAACATTAATTCTCACAGGACCTATTGAATAATAAGTTCATCTATTAAGACTTACACGTGAGTCACCAAATTTTTAATTCTAATTTAGAGTGAAATTAACAAGTAGAGAGTAGAAGGTAGGTTACGGATTTGAGCAATGTAGACCACGTGCCTGATTCATGTAGTCATGTTGTGCATTGCAATAATTGAGACTCATGTATAATAATTCAAACTCTGTACTCATCAAAATGTTGATGTTACATAATTTTCGCTCACGCGAAATATCATGATTCATGACCTCCCACGTTGTACATACTTAACACACATAAAGTGCCGAGATAATTAACAAAGATTAAGATGGACTTTGATATTGACCTTTTTAACTTTTTTTTTTTTTTTAATAATTTACTATTTTTTTATAGTGAACAAAATAATTGGAATTCTCTCCAGTTTGGAGGGTCCCGTTTAAATAATATTAATTGTTCATTTTGTAAGACTATTCGTATATATTATTTATAAAAAAATTAAATTGATCTGATAATTATAAATTATTTATTTCATCGTGTTTGTCACTAAAAATAAAAATGATTTATTTTAAAAAATACACTTGTCGTCATTCATTATTAGATCAATTTAATTTTTTTAATAAATGATATATGTGCATAATTTTACTAAATTAACGATTTAAATTATCAAAATAAGATCATAGGATTCATTGACGGGGACAACAACTTCCATTTCAAATATAAGACTGAAATGATTTTACAGGATTTCATTTGTTTTAAGAATACAACATTACAACAATTGCAATCCATAGCTCAACAATTGAGAGAATAATAATAATAATGTAGTCTTGATTTAAGAAGTTTTAAATACTTGTATAATGATTTACAAAGCTTAAGGACATTGCATAATGTCCTAAGGGCATTGATCACTTTTATTATAAAAAAAAAAAAAAGTGACATCAAGATGCTTATCTGCTCTTTGAGCAATATTCATTTCATTTACTAATTGACACTTATTATTTTATTTTTTAAAACTTCAACATAAATAGTAAGTCCCATAATTTAAACTAATAATTATTACTTTAAAACACCATTTGAAATTACTCGATAAGTATTGAATAATTTCTCAATAAACAAAGTTTACAATAATTGAAAGTCACTAAACCAGATAGATATGACTCTTTTTTTTTCACGATTCTTGAAGCATGGTTTAAAATTAATTACTGACTATTTTTTTTTTTCATAATTTTTGAAGCATGGTCTAAAATTCTTTCATTTACTAGTTACTGTAATTGATTGAATTCAGATTCAATAGTACATTCAGAAATTCACTAAAGAATTAAATGAAATACTAGATATTATATATTGTTGTCATCTATTTTAGATTAATATGAATATTTTTGTGAATTTGGCCGCTTTAGACTATGCTTAGAATTTAGATTTGTAATTATATCTACTTTATTTTTCTTTTCTTTAAATTTTGTCCTCGATAAATCAAAAAACTGTGTCGTTTAGATTTCTATTATCGATAGTGCTACATACACTAATTAATATACACACTAGTGTACCAATTAGTGTTATAATATTATTATTGACCACATTTATTATACAAGTTATAAATATTTAAATTCATACAAATGATGTTATATTATCTGTTAGTATACTAGTGTATACATTAATTGATTATAGCATTATTCCCTTCGAGTGTTAACTTGAACGAAGCAAAGGTAATGAAATCCCGCCAAGTCACTAGCTCATCAAGATTCACAATTTTAAAACTTCATAAATCAAGACTCTATTATTATTATTATTATCATTATTATCATCTCGGTTGTTGAGCTATCGAGTCGATGGGATTGAAATTGTTGTAATGTTCTATTCTTAAATAGATGAGTATTCAATTTAGTTGTCGTTTGTCAAAAAAAATTTAATTGATTTTTTAAAATTGAGATTATTTTAGTTTAGATTAAAAAGTTTGTTTAGGAATTTTTTTTAATATTTTTAATTTTTATGAAAAAAAAATGAAATGGTTATGTTTAAATATAATATTTTACCTTATTAACTTTTTAACTTATTATGTCTTTAGCAACTAATTTAATCCCGACCCACATAGCCAAATGAAGCCTTAACTTAGTTCTTATAATATTTGTATTAGCTCTTATTGTTAAGAAAAAGAATAATTCAATTTACAATTGAAAAATGTTTAGTTACTCGAATTTGAGTTTGTCTGAATGGCCTGAATTTATACATGCCAGTCGATTGTTGAGACGACCGGTGCAACATTTGTCTACTGTGATTATCATCCTTGTCGAATGCTACTGTTACTTTGTTGTCAAATGACTGACCGGACTACTGACAAGCCAAAACTTGAACCATCCAAGCAAACTCAAATTCAAACTGTGTAGCATTATTGCACAGAAAGCATAGAAAGTGGAACTAAAATAGTGATATCCCTTTCATGGCTTGGGATTCTTTATTTCAAAAATCTTTTGTTCCCTTGTCTCAATTCCCTTTCTCATGTTTGGGAAATATTATAATGGGCATCTTTAAAAAGGTACGCATTGTGAAAAAAATTATAATTTTCGAAATAAAAAATTTTGTCATCAAAGTTACAATTTTTATGGTAAAAATTATGAATGACCAAATTACAGTGTGCACCCCTAAAGTTATAAATCAAAAAATTATGTATTTTACAATAAAAAATTATATATATTTTTATAATATGTAAAAGAGTTATATTTTTCATGAGTTTAAAAGTATGAAAATATCTAAATATGATCAAATCATTATGAGTGAATTTGAATGGCGGAATTACAGTGTAGCGGGATAGAAAAAAAATACAAAAATATGTCAAGTGCAAATGATTTTGTAATATATTTGTGTAAAAAAATAATTTCTATTTCACTGAAATCAGATGATTCTCGCAAGTCCCTTTCAAACATGCAAAACAAGAGCACCGTCGAAGAACTACCATTGGTCACTTCTGTGATTTGGAAGCCTAAAATAGTGATTGTCACTTCAAACTTGCCCATGAATTCACATTGATTTAAAAAGTTTCTATTAGTAAACTGTTTACCCACTATAACATATAAGAGTTTTAAAAATTAAATTTAATAATTTTTAAAAATAAAAATTTTATTGTAAAAAACATTTAAAGATCAATTTCTATCGTCGTGAGAATAGTCGCTAAAAGGTTATTTCGAAAAATAAAAAATAAAGTTTTCAGCGACAGAATTTTGAAAATATGACTAATAAATACACTTTTAAGGACAAAATAATTTAGTATCAAAATAGTATATTTTTTAAGACAAAAAATTTGATTTCAAAAAGATAATAATTCATCATTAATGTCCAATTTTTGTTGCTAAAAATATAATAACGACACTTTTCGCAACAAAAATAACCTAAAAAATAATTTAGTCCCTAAATTTTGGTTTCTAAATTAATTTTTTGTAGTGAATATTTTAAGCAAAAATGTGGAAGATAATAAAATAAAAGGGAGGGGTTGTTTTGTCCTGGATAGTACTAGCACTTGGTAAAGAGTTGATTCTTGATTCTATAGGGGCATCTATTGAGTTGCGTGTTAGTGATGATACTTGGAAGCAAGATTACAAAAGAACAACCATGCTGTCACAACTCTAGACATTATATGTACTCTTGTTGGTAAAAGTCACTACTAAAAAAAGTTAATAATTAATCTTTGAAGAATCTAATTTAAGGAATCTATGGATATTTCAAACTATACACTAGCAAACTCGAAGTCAACATCCAATGTTATAGCACCAATTCAATTTGTTAATATGGTGTTTTGTACTAATAATAATACTCATTGACCTTATTTATATACAAAGTGGTTTAATTCATCTTGATCCACTAAGTGGCATAGGATTCATCTAACTCTTAACATTTACGTCATGTAATTGAAATGATATGTTGTTACCTTTCTATTTATTAATTGATATTTAGGAAAAAGTGTGACTAAAATTTGATGTGGCCAAACATTCAGTACCCCAAAGTCAAAAGTAAATTCTTGGGTCTCATTTTAATTACATGTCAATTAATGAGTGAAAAGGTACACCATGTCATCTCAATCATATAATGTATCCGTTACATAAACTCCAACATATTAAATAAGGCAAATTATACTTGTAGTTCAACATAATTTATCTCTTGTGTTAATTTGATCATTATAGTTTTAATTGAATTAATTTATCCTTGAATTTTGCATATTTTGAATTTAGTTCAATTAATAACATTTTTTTAAAAATTAGACTGAAATTAAGAATAAAATCATTTATTCACTGTATTCTTAATGTGATTGAAGTGTTTGAGCTCAAATTAAAGATATATATATATATATATATACTATTATATTAAGTGAGTTCTTATTTTGGTTTCGTGAAACCTTTGCCATGTGGCATTTACATAATAATAATAATAATAATAAAATTATTCTACAATAACTTCCCACTAAGTCACATTCTCCAAATAACCACTCTATAATAACTTCTCTTCTCGAATAACTTACTTTTATTATTTCACTTTTTTGCTTTTTTCCTCTCTTTCTATAATGGTTTTCTCTTTTAAAAAAAATATAAAAGTGTTTCATTCCATTATAGTAAATGAAGTATAAACTAATGGAAAACAATCTTTTATTTCTCTTTAATGTTAAGTGATTTAAGAGTTTTTAATTTTTATATTCTCAATAACTAAAACTTTTGTTTATTAGTTTTTTGTTTTTGGGTATATATATATATATTTTTTTTCTTCTCCTCCTTTTACAATCATTCTGCTACATGATTGTTTTTTTTTTTTTTTTGATTTTTCAGAGAAGGCAATTGAGTCTGTTGAAGATGCTCAAATGGATTGAAGAAAAATATGAAATATTGAAACAAAGAGATGTAATAGAAGAAGAACAATTATTAGATTTAGAGATTCAAAGAGAGGTCTTTTGGAGCAAAAATTTGGAGGTTTTGAATGAATTTACAGAGGAAATGCAAAAGTAAAATACAAGCCTATAGAAGAGTTGGCCATTTGATGAGCCATTATGCAGAATTTATATTTATAGAATTTTTATTATTATTCTTTTTCCATGTTGTTTTACACAAATTTTTATATATATATATATATATATTTTTTTTAAAAGGTTGTCTTACAACTTATATACATAAAAAAAAAAAATTCCAAATTGTTTTACAACTTTGTGTTGTTCAGAAAATAACTTTTCAAGTAGTTATCAATATTTATCTTTTATTTTTCTTTGACTGTAAGTGATCTACGAGTGTTATATTTTATTTATTTATTTAAATTCTCAATGACTAAAACTTTTGTTGTTTGTTTTATTTTTGTATAAATTAATTCTTTAATAGTTTTTATTTCTTCATTACGTTCATTGCAAAACAATAAAATAAAATAAAAAACTTCATTTTCATTTTATTCATTATGTTGATCGAAAAAAATACAAAAAATAAAAACAACAGTACATATTTTATATATATATATATATTATCTTTGTGAGTATATTTTTATTTTATTTGTTTATAAATTTTGTGCACATATATTTTAGATGCTTTATAAATAGCATAGATAGATGTGGATTTTACAATACAAATTTGAATTTAAATTATATAGATTATTATTCTAAGTATAAATTTATTATTTTTATATAAATTTTTTGTATACATTTTAAATATATGAAATAAAAGTTTTACAACTTTGTGTTCTTTAGAAGAAAAGTTTATTGTTTCTTTGCACATTAATTTAACAGGTTAATAAAGAAGTCAGAATAGTTTTTTTTTTATTCAATTATTCTGTGTGTTTTCAATTTTTTTCTTCCTATCTTTCTTTAAAACGTAGGCAAATTACTTTTCAAATTTTAAACTATTTCCAAAAAAATACAATTCCAAACTTTTCAAAAAAAAAAAATTGCACACACAAAAAAAGAACAAGGATGTTCTTAAACACAAATAATAATAGTAATAATAATAATAATAAAAAACAAGAAATTTCCTTCATTTTTGATAGCTGACAATAGTAAGTTGAAAATATATTCTGAAAATTTACTTATTTAAAAAAAAAAGAATGAGAAAGAAATAGATATTTAGAAAAAATTTTGAATTTTAATATTTGATAGGATATATACACGGCTCATATATATTTTGAAAGTTAATAAAGAAGTCGAAAAAAGAAAATAAAAAAAGTAATAAATTTTTTTATCCATTGTGTTTCCAATTTTTTTTTTTTTCCTTTTCCATCTTTCTTTAAAATGTAAGCAAACTGCTTTTCAATTTCCAAACAGTTTCCAAAAAAATAATATTTTCAACTTTTCAAAAAAAAAATTGAGCACATACAAGAAAAAAAAAAAAGAGGATGCATTAAAAAAAATTGAATATAAAAATAATTTTGGCCAAACTCAGTATTCTTAACTGAATTCATCCTCATTCTTAACTCGAAGAGATTTGATAAATAAAGAAAAAAATAAATAAAAAATTAAAAAGTCAAAAAAAAAAAAAAAAACGTAAAGACAATGGAAAAGTATATGAGAGTGTGTATATATATCGTATCAAATTCAGAAAAAGTACATTATGCGGTTGGATATATAAATTAAAAAAATATATATATATATTTGAATGAGGATGTATTAAAATTTTTATCAACTAAAAAGCAATTTTCCTTAGTTCAATTTTTATCAACTTTTAGGCCTCGTTAGGGAATCCTCCTTTTTAGCAAAAAACTCAAAAAGTTACTAAATTAGTCAAAAAGCCAACAACCTATATCAAAAAGTCAAAGATTCTCTTTTCTCTCTACTTTTTGCACATCTTTTCATAAAAAGTCAAAAAGTCATCCCAAACATACTAATTTTTTTTAGCTCATATTTTAGTTAAATAGTCAAAAAGTTACTAAATTAACCTATTCCCAAACGAAGCCTTAATCACATAATTTTTTTTTTGAATTTGCACACATACTGTGTGCCGCTAATATATATATATATATATGTCCATTTGTCGGTAAACAAAAAGAAAAGTTACTTTAGTTGTCTAATCGTGATGGAAAAAGGAATGGAATTTTTTTTAAAAAAAAAAAAAGCAGAGAGAGAAAAAAAAATGATAAATACTTAATAAGAAAAAAATGAGAAATACTTAATTAAGAGTGAAATATAAGGGAAACTGATATTTGTTTTATTTTTCCTATCCTTTTCCTTCTTCACATTTTCAAAAACATGTTTCACCAAGTATTCCTCAAAACTGTTTTTCTACATTTTTTTATATTTCAATATTTTTTTTTTTTACTTTCTTTGGTCAAAAGGAAAGAAGAGATAAACCCTAGCCCAAACAGTAAGTGTCAACCATAGTTGTTGAAATTTTGATTTCATTGTTAAAATATTGACAAAATTGAGTTGGATTGTACACAAATTCCATGCAAGTAGGACTTTCGATCCTAAAAACTTAGTCTTTGTTGAATTGTGGAATCCCATAAAAATTGGATCATCCCTAATCCAATTTCCAAGCCTTTTTTTTTTTTTTTAATTTTTTTTATTTGGCCTAATTCAAATTCAAGCTCATGTCAAGTGCTAGCCCTGGTATCTCTGGCGCCCGAGCTTTGTCAAGTGCATGTCCAGCTTTGTTTCTAAGATTTCATGTGCTTGAGCTCCTGTCAGGCACAAATTAAGCACAAAGGACTTGAGCTACTGTCATAAAAACTATATGATAAGTAGCTTGAATGTAATAAGAATAAAAATAAAGTTGTGCACAGATTCAAACCGGATCATATACCTTTCAAGCAATGAATTCGTTGTAACATATTTGTAAAATATGTGTATGACTTTCTTTCTTCTTCTGTTCTTCCGTATATATTCTGCATCTATGAGTTTGAGTTATATGAGAGTGTATAACACAATTTCGTTTGTTGTACAAAGAAAGTTATGCAATTTATGTGTGTGATGATCATTGTATCCAAGAGGTAGGACATCAAACATTGGCCTCGATCACAATCTGTTCTAAGTTTTACATAATTTCTATAAAGAATTCCTCTTGCCATTTTATTTGATTATTTATTTACATAAAATTGATTTTTCCAAAAATTATTTTCCAACACTATATACCATAGTATTTTTTTGTCAGATAGATATTTATCATGCTCTGTTCTCTTTTATTATTTCCTTCTTTTTAGTTTTTTTTTTTTTTTTTTTCTCTCTTTATTTTTTATTTTTTCAAAAAAATGCAATAAAATGGTATCTTCAAAGAATTATTGCAATTTAATGAGATGTTTTTTCACATTGCAATAGAGATGGAATCTCCAAAACCAATTGCTAAGATATGGAATTTTTAGTTTAAAAGACTAATATACCCCTTATTTTTTCTTTCTTTCTCTTTTTCTTTCTCTCTCATCTTCTTCCTATTTCCCCTCATTTTATAACTCCGATAGTCATCACTTGCCATCAACCACCCAAATCCCATTCTGTAATCACATCGTTCGTGGCTCCACACCCCACCTACAACCACTACCACCAAGGAAATTCCACCATTACCACCCCCATAGAGACCCTAATTGCATCCAAATCCTACTCCATAATCACAAGGAGAAAGAGAGGAAATGATAAAGGTAGGGATTGAACATATAGGGAAGAGTTCACCGATGATGGGGCTTAAGTAATGTAGGGGTTCGACAGTGTTTAAAGTGTATACGAGATCTTAACATGAAGGGATATTGATTGCAACAGTAGCGACGATAACAGTAATGGTAGCATAGGAAGTGTGTAGAAGTCATGGATGGCCATGGGCAAAGGTCATAGAGGTAATTAAAAGAAAGGGGAACGGTAATTAGGGTTTGTAAGGAAGGATTGAAGAGAAAAGAAGTGCAAAGATTGAGAAAGGGTAAGAGGTTGTAGAGGGGCGAAAAAGGGTTGAGAAGGAGCTTGCGGTTGTGGAGGAATGTTGGCAACGATGGGGGGCAACAATGAGGGAGAGGCTAGTAATAGCGAGGGAGATGGAGATGGGCTGCCAGAACTAGAAAAAGGAAAGGGGGGTTGTTGACAAGTTTTTAAAGAGAAGAGATGAGACAAAGGAGAAGGCTATTTTGGTAATTTTACATAATTTTTCATGTCTTCGCAAAAAAATTTTAAGCTTCCATTGGGAAATTCTATTTTCACATATCTACCTACCTCTGTGTACACACTTAATGATTTATTTTTTTATTACAGTTTTCTTCTAAAATAAAATTACCAAAGTATCCTTATCTTCTCTACCAAAACTCTAATTTTTTCATCCCCTCTAATAGCCAGCTGCAGATTCTCTTCATAATAAACACAAGTTCGCTCTCTACCATAGTAACCACCGTTACCGCTATATTTTCCGAAGACAACTTGCAACCAACACTCCTGCCCAATGTAACCATTGTAAACCAAACCCAACCTCTATTTTTGTCATTTAATGTTTCACTGCAATCAATACATGCATACATGTGTGCGTATTTGTATATATGTATTATGACTATTGTGCCACCACCACCGTTGTTGGCCTCGCCACCAAACACCACTGTTTTACCAAATCAAAAAAGCAAACCCCCAAATTAGATCTTAAATCAAATATATGGATATAACCAAATAAAAAGAGACCAAATCTAAAAATAAAAAACAACACTTACAAATGGGTGTTGATTTAGGGTTTCAATATTAAAGAGAGGGATATTTTTGACAAAAAAGATTGTGCATTGGGTAAAATTACAAAATTTAAAGTTAGTTAATATGTGTATTGAGAGAGGATGTGAAATGAGATGTTTTGGTGTATGAAAATAGAATTACTCGCTTCCATTATGTCGTAGGTTTTTTAATACCCCTACTGAATTGCAATATGAAAAATGCTTGGGACCTCTAATTAGAGGTACCACTAATGATGTGGCAGTGGGTCCCACCACTGCCACAACCAATCATGTGTCTTGATTTTTTTATTTTTATCTTTTTCTTCCTTTTCCACCTCATTAGAGGTGTGTTTAGAGGTGTGTTTTTAGAGGTCTCTAGCATTGTTGTTGCAATATTTATTTGGTCTTATTTTACAACAAATTTTCCTTTCATTTATGTAATATGACGTACAAAGTGTCATGTTACAAACAGTTTTTCTCTACTTTTTTCCACATGAAATATAGTTTTATTGCCAAGTTTTATGTTGGACAATATTCACTTTGTTTGATTTCAATTTTTTGAAAATTGGGTTTTTATTTTTCGTATTTTTTTTTGTTTTTAGTTAATATTTTTAAAATGTTAAGTAATTTTTTTACTTTTTATATGTACTTTGCTTAGATATACCTAAAAAGTAAAATATTTGTAAAAAAAAATATTTTAAAAAATCAATAATTACACAAGAATACAAAAATGTACTGAATTTTTATATTTGTCTTATATTTTTGGTATTTAGTGATTTTGTTTTTTAAATTCCACAAATATTATATTTTTAAAGTGTATTTATGTTAAGTGTATCTAAAGATTAAAAAAATTGTTTAAACTATTAAAAAAATTTAGTGAAAAAAAAAAAAAAAAATTCAATTTTTTAAAAAGTGAATCTAGAAAATTGAAACCAAATATTTTCACCTTTGTATAGAATAATTTGTGCTTAGTTTTAAAAGTGTTTATTCATATAAAAAATTATATTTTGCAATGTTGAAGTAATAATATCTTGTAATCCTCAATTCAATGTTATGATCTAATCTTACAAACCTTTCCAACGATCATAAAACCCTAATGTTGGGAGCATTGGTGTCAACATCATGACCAATTTTGGGAACATTTTTGGTGTCAACATTATGACCATGATATGGTTGTCCTAAATACATGTTTTTAGTGCCACAACCGAGCAAGTTTTGAAAAAAAAAAAAAAAAAGAAAGAAAAAGAAAGAAGAAGAAGATGAAACCGAGCATTTGATTTTGAAGAATTAGTCATTCCAAAATCCTAGGATTTAAAAAAAAAAAAAAATTATTTTGGAACTTCCACACAAACAATGAACTTGGCTAACTCAATTAGTCACTCTTGTATATTCTTAATTAAGATGTCAATGAGTTAATCCTCACTAATTATTTCTTTCCCATTATCTAGTCTTTCTTTAGTTGTTTAGCTTTTTCCTCGCTTGCAAGTATGTATTATTAAACTTTTCTTAAACAATTAATTGCTAGATTTAACATATTTATCTTGATATTAGTAAAATATAATCTTCTTCTACCCATTAAAAAGGATGGAATTGCAATACAGTCTAAAAAATCAAAATTTATTATCAACAATACTAGGTATCATGAAAATAATTATGAAAGTTTTGTGACCCTTTGATTACATTTAGAATAAAGCACTACACACTAATCAAGGTAATCCAATGATCATAAATTTTTCATGAAAAAATTTTCATTATCCCTAACTTTTCTCATTTATTATAGTATATAAAACATGGATGCAACTCTCACTGTGCAAAAAAACTCACAGAAAAAGTTGTACTCCCATCTCTTTATAATTACTTTTGTTCATCTAAATTGATTAATAATTTCTCCTTTAAAAAAAGAAAAGAAAAAGAAAACAACAACAACAGCACACTTGATAATCATTTGACTATTGAGTGCATTATTAGGGGAGTGGTAAGAGGTGTTCAAAAGTTTTCATCATAATCTTGATTAAGAACAAGCACTAATTATCATAAGAAATATGATAAAATAAGGGATTCCACTAATAAACTAATTATTAAAAAAAAAAATTAGTACTGTTTTTGAAATGACAAAACACTAGTATCAAAAAATACACCCCAACTGAGAATAAACCTTAGAGGTGCCAACATGTGATACAACAAAGCACTCGGCCAAAATTCTTACCCATTATCAACCTGCCACGTGTCACAAAACCAACGGTCATCTTCTTACCCCACTTATTTTATTTTTGTCTTAATGCATGGGCAGTTTTTGGTCTTAAAAAGGGGTATCACATGGATTGTGTTTAGAGAGATAGAGAGAAAAGAGGAGAGAGCAATCAGGGTAAGCAAGAAGGAGAGGTCAGGATTGCTCACAAATCCAAAAGAGGGTAAACCCAAAACCCTTATCCTATCTCTTCAAAATCCTCTCATAAAATTTTCATTTCACTTTTCTATCTCTAAAAGCTCTTCTTAGTTTCAATCTCTCCTTTCATTTATTCTCTCATCATCCTCTTCTCTGCTTATACTTCTATCTCTCTCTCTGTCTTTCTCTCCAACTTCATAAACCATTGTTGTCATCATCATATTATCACTGGATTCACTGAATTTATCTGTAATCTTACTATTATTAATTAGTAATTATATCTGAAATGGGTTTTTGAATTGCCTCCAAAGAATCCTCATTCATAGCAAAAAGAAGTAAAAAAAAAAGAAAAAGAAAAAGAAAAAAGAAAAAAAAGGAGAGAAATGGCTCCAAAGTCAAGTAGAGCAAAGGGCAACAAAGCTAAGGCAGAGAAAAAAAAGAAAGAAGAGAAAGGTTAGACACCCAGTTCCATCTATATTGTAAATCAATTAATTTCTTTTCTTTTTCTTGATTTGAACACATTAATTTTTTTTTTAATTAATGAGTTACTATTTTTGTTTTTGTTTTTTCTTTCCATTTTGCAGTTGTACCTAGTGTTCTTGACATTACAGTCATCACACCATATGACACACAAGTGGTTCTCAAGGTATTATTTGTTTATTTTCCCCCCCCATAAAAGCACATATATATTTTATTGAAAAAAGAGAGCATTTTTTTAATATATTATTCTTTAAACTTGTTAACTACTTGATTAATAATGTAATTCTATGGAAATGAAGGGTATCTCAACTGATAAAATACTTGATGTAAGGAGGCTGCTAGCAGTCAATGTAGACACATGCCACCTCACCAACTATTCTCTATGCCATGAGGTAAGTCTTGATATACATACATATATTTATCAATGTTTATTTACAAATTTTAATTAATTATTACTTTTTTGTTTTTGTCTTTGTCTTTGTCTTTTTCTTTTGGGAACAGGTTAAAGGACATAGATTGAATGACAGGTTGGAGGTTGTTTCTCTAAAGCCCTGTTTGCTGAGGATGGTTGAAGGTAGGTTATGCTCATAGTCCAATATCTACACCAATATCTATAACTAATGGTTTGTGGGTCTTGTGCCATTAATAGTTGTTGGCTTTATGAATCACTATTTATAGGTAGACTTTTATGGAATAAGATTCTCTATAATATTCTTTTTGCAATAATTTTACAATGGTCAAAATTATTTTGTAAAATTATTGCAAGAATAATTATGTTTTAAACTTAAATCATAATTGATAGCATTTTGGGCTTAAACCACTCACTTAAACTACTATTGCAAGATTATTGTAGAGAATCCAACTGTCTTTGATGATCCAGTGATAGCATACATTTTGTATAGTAAACTTAAATGAGAACCACTAAAAACTTAGAAAAAATAAAATTTAGAATATTACTCAAAATTTAGAATCAATAGTTGAGATTCACTCAAGATTTAGCCCTGCAATGTAAAGTTTAAACACACATCATAGATATAAAAAAAAATTCATGATAATGAATTTTATGAGAACTTTTCTGCTTTCCTAAATTTTTTTTAAGCTATACACCAAGAACTTTGTTTAAAATCTCTATTCAAAATGCAGAAGTATAGTTGTACCATAAGGTTTGTACATAAAATGAATATAAGAACCATATACATTAATGTTTCTTAGTAAAATTCTGAATATGTAGTATTACTGTATTGTATTCTGTAATATTACACTTTGATAGGCTCAATGATAGCTATGTGTGCTATTATATTATGTATATTACATATTTTAATACCATGTAAGATAATTATTATTATAAGGGTGTATTAGTATTAGAATGATTTTTTTACACTGTGTTTGGTTGGGAGGGATTTGGAAAGGGAAAGAGAAAAGGTGTGTGAAACTATGTGAAATGTAGGTATATTTTTTTCACATTTCACCTACCTTTTCCATTTCCCTTTCCAAATCTCTCCTCAAATCCCTCAACCAAACACAGAATTAAGAAATATTTTAGCTAATATAATAAAGGCCTATTGCATGTTGTTTAATAAACAAAGTTTGGTGCTGAGGTAAACTAACATGAATAGTTGAAGGCATATACCTTAGAAAAGGGCAGTACGATACCATTTGACATTGGTTTTTTTATTAAATTAAAAATTAATAATTAAAAGATAAAAATTATGAAATAACTAATATTTTTTTAAAAAATTATTTAAATTATTATTAATTCATAATTATGAACAGAAGCTACCCTAAATATTGATATGAATTTTTAAAATTAAGAAGCATAACACCCTTTCTATTTATGGGTTTTACATTTTTTAAATAAATTAAAATTAAGAAGAATAACACCCTTTCTATTTATGGGTTTTACATTTTTTAAATAAAAAAGGTGGTTGTACTTTTGTATCAAATGAAAGATTCTGAAGTCATGGCACAAAACAAAACAGATCTGACACTGTCAACAACTTTTTGCCACATAAATCAGTTACCAATTAAATACTTTCAGCGTTTCAAAATAATAATTTCTTTTAAAAAATATAAATTATTTTGATAATATAATTATTATATATTAAAAATTAAATTTTCAAAATTATTCTTTGATAATATATATTTTGAAAAAAATATCAATTATTATAATTATACTTTTTTTGTTATTGATAAATTTATAATAAAAAATAAATAGAAAATTTATATTTATTTTAGTCATTAATTTTTGAAAATAAACTAATATTTTGAGATAATTTGAGATGGAAGGAATAAATATTTACAAAATTTTTGAATATGAGTTGGTGTAATTGAGAATTGTGTCCTCTCCTATTGGGAGATATAGGTGGTGTTTGGAATCTTGGCTTTCGAATTTTTTTTTTATTTTTTTTTACTAAAAGACAAATTTTTTATAAAATAAAAAAAAACACATTCAAATAAAATATCATATTCAATCACATAATTATTTAACTTTTTCTTTCACAAACATCACATTCAACTATAAAAAAACCTAATTATCTTTCCAAATACCAAAAATTTTTTATCCAATAATATCCTACAACTAAAAAAACCTACATAAAAATCTACTTTCCAAACACCCACATAACGAGTAATACTATCTAAATTAATGAATTTTGTAGGTTTTTTTTATTTATTAATTGACGTCACACTTTTCAAAGTTTCATTAATAAAAAGAAGTTTGTAATATAAATTAGTTTGTATAACATTTTCTTTTTGTAAGTATTTGTCACATTTTTTACTCATTTGTAATTATTCCTAATTTTTTTCCTTTCTTAAATTTTCCTTTGGACATCTTTAAAAAAAAAAATCATACATTTCTTTTTGCAAAAATGCTAAAAAGAGATGAAAATCTACACACTAATTACTTTTTTAAATATCAATCACTTTGCTTGTTTTCATTTTTCAGAAAATACTTTTCAGAAAATTCTATATTCTTATTTTCCGTATTTTTTTATTTTTACTGAATTTTTTTAATATTTTAAGCAATTTTTTTACTTTTTAGGCACACCTAACATAAATACACCTAAAAAGTAAAAAAATTATAAAAAAAACTCTTTTAAAAATTCACTAAATACCAAAAATATATTAAAAAAAATATAAGAATTCAGTACATTTTTTTTTTGTATTTTTTTGTATTTATTAATTTTTAAAAATATTTTTTCACAAATTTTTTACTTTTTAGATATATCTAACTAAGGTGCATCTAAAAAAGTTAAAAAAATGTTTAAATTTTAAAAAATATTCACTAAAAACAAAAGAATACGAAAACTAAAAAATTCAGTTTTCAAAAAACTTAATTCAAAAAATTCAAACCAAACACACTGAATAGTTTTATTTATTTATTTTAGTTAACATCTTTGACATTGAAAGAGGTGTTTTGAGTATGAAACAATAGCTTTCACAAAAAATTAAGAAATTTTACTAATATTTGAATTAAATATGTTTATTAGTTATTTAAATGCACCAACGAACCCTTATTATAAGATGTTAATAGATTAATAGAGTTAAATTACGCGGATTACAACCCCAGTCTTTGTTACATTGATTTGGGTGTTAGACAAAAAAATGGATCATTTTAATGTGTTAAAGGTTAAGCTAATCCTTCTTCATTGGTTAAACCCATCTTAATTTTTGATATATGTAAATACTGTGGACCAATACACTAGAATCAGTGTGGAATCCAGAAGTTAAACTTGTGTAGTTTCCATCAAATAAAAAATAATAAAAAGCATGAGGGGGCATAATTCGTATGTTTGGTGGCCTATTTGACTTTTTTATTTTTGTGATGCAAACATTATATTTGACTTTCAATAATATATGTTATGCAGGGATGTAGACATAAAAGTTGATTTACAACTTAAATTCATTGTAAGCGTGGGGGTGACAACATTAAAAAAATAAAATAAATTGAATATGGATCGAATTTAATTTTGAAGACATATATGGGATTTCTATCTACGTGCCTAATATTATTATATTATTACATTTTATTTTTATTTTCTTTATTCCATATTTTTTTTTCTTGTTGTTTTCAATGTATGGATTGAGCCTCCGTTTGGGAAGTGGGTTGATTTTTTGACTTTTTGACCTTTTTGGCTATTTTAGCCTGGGCTTAAAAGCTTGGTTTGGGAAGGGCCTTTTGGCTTTTTGGCTTTTTTAAGTTTTTTTATGAGAGAAGAATGTAATGATTATGGGTTGAATGTGATATTTTGTTTGTTATGGCTAAAATAGCCTATTTTGTTTTTTGTGGCTAAAATAGCCAAAAAAACCCAAACCATGGCTTCCCAAACGAAGCCTGAGTGTATTTGAAAACTCTTGTATATTCGGTAGGCATATAGTTTTTTGTCTTCAATATTTTTTATTCTTATGTTCCAAAAATATATACATTTATATTAAACCTTATTTTGAGGTTATTGAACATTGAGATTTTTAATAAGTTTATGGTGTTGAGGGGGTGCTTGGAAATAATCTAAAAAAGTCAGTTTTTGATTAAAAAAGTTAATTGTTTGTCATTAACTAAAAAAATTAAGAGAAATCACATGTCAATAAATTCTTCAAAAATTAATTCCTAAATCATAAAAATTTTTATAATTTTAAATTTTTGTAAAATTTATCGCTAATTTGAAAATATTTTTTCAAGCATCCACTTGAATGCAATTCTTCTAAAAAATTAAATGTCACATCAATTTCTCCGCTAAAAAATATGTTTTAGTAACTTTTCAAATACATTAACTTTTTTATTAACTCACCCATGCGAGAGTTTAGCATTTTAACTATTCCCGTTTGGGGAGTGGCTAAATTAGTCAATTAGCCAAAAAATTACCTTTTTAGCCAAAAAGTCAACAATCCATACCAAAAAGTCAAATATTCTCTTTTCTCTCTACTTTTTGCACAGCTTTTCGTAATTAGCCAAAAAGTCATCACAAACATACAAGTTTTTTTTACTTACCTTTTTAGCCAATTAGCCAAAAAGTTACTAAATTAGCCTGTTCCCAAACAAGGCCCGGCTAAAAAAATTATGTTTTGGATAAATTTTAACTTTTTTGTAGCTGATTTTAGGAATGGCAACGGGGCGGGGCGGGGCCGGGGATCACCCTCCCCGTCCCCGATCCCCGATGGTAGACACTCCCCCCGTCCCCGGTCCCGACCCCGACGGGGAGCCTATTACCACCCCCGCCCCCACCCCCTAACGGGTATCGGGGATCCCCGACCCCGAAGATTCCCCGGCTTAAAAAAAAAAAAAAAAAATCAGAAAATGCAACTCATCAACAACAACATCATCATCTAAAAACAGATCTGAAACAACATAATCAACAACATCCGAAAATACAACATCAGAAAATACAACAACATTAACATCATCAGAAAATACAACTCATCTGAGACAGATCTGAAACAGATCTAAAGAAAGAAAAAAAAATTGTGAATCAGATCTGTCTCAGATCTGAAACAGATCTGAAAAAATAAAAAAAATCTCATCTGTTCTGTGGTGGTCGAGGCTCGTCGAGAGAGGGAGTGGATGAGAGTTGCGATGTGGCGGTGCGAGGCGGTGCGAGGCTCGGCGGTGGCGGTGCGAGGCACGGCGGTGGTGGTGCGAGGCTCGGCGGTGCGAGGCTCGGCTGTGGTGGTGGATCTGAGTGAGAGAGAGAGAGAGAGAGAGAGAGAGAGAGAGAGAGAGATGAGAGACGGAGAGGATAGAGAGAAATGAGAGCTGAGAGAGACGGTGGAGAGAAATGAGAAATGAGAGCTCCGATATTTATTATAATAGATAGATATACTAGATATATATTATAATAGATATACTATAATACAACTAAACATCAGCGGGGAAATTAGCGGGGAAATTTCGGGGAAAATTCGGGGCGGGGCCGGGCCGGGGCGGGGCTCAGGAGCCTATCCCCGTCCCCGGCCGAAATTGATCGGGGAGTAATTTTTTAATACCATCCCCGTCCCCGCGGGGATATTTTTCGGGGAAAAACCGTATAAATCGGGGTCGGGATCGGGGATCCCCGTCGGGCCGGTTTTAAATTGCCATCCCTAGCTGATTTGATGGTTGTAAAAGAATAAGTAAAATAATTATGATTTAAATGTGTTATTTTATCTTATTGATAAATTAGGATTGGTTTGGGAAGTGGGCTGCTTTTTGACTTTTTTGACTATTTTAGCCTGAACTAAAAAAACTTGGTTTGGGAAAGGCTTTTTCACTTTTTGGTTTTTTTAACTTTTTTTGTGAGAGAATAGTGTAATGATTATGGATTGGATGTGATGTTTTATTTGTTGTACCTAAAATAGCCTATTTTGTCTTTTGTGACTATTTTAGCCACAAATCATCTTCCCAAACGGAAATATGTTTTATCTTTATTGACTAATTAGTGTTCGTTTGGTAACAGACTATTTTAGTAATTTTTTGACTTTTTAAAAAAAGATATATAAAAAAAATAAAGAAAGTGATGTGACAATTTATAATAACTTTTTAAAATTAAAATATTTAAGAGTTATTTGAGAAGTGTTAGATTAGTATACTTTTTGATTTTTTATGAAAAAATATGAAATATGGGTTGAGTTTGAAGTGTTGTAGTAGAGAGGTGATACGACTTAAATAAGATGATTGTGATCTAAATAGAATAATATACTAAAATAGTGTGTGCTATTTTAGCACATGTCAAATAATCACTTAAGTCCTTAAAATAGTTCATTTCAAAGGAAGCCTCATTAAAAAAAAATATAAATAAATAAATAAATCAAAAGTCATTAAAAAATAAAAAATTGTATTTAGAAGCTCCCGTATAGTCGGTGTAGAATCCTTTGCCTGCAAAACTATTTTGTCTTTGGTGTTTTTTATTTTTTTATGTTAATAATTAAATTACAATGCAAATTAATATCCTTCCCATAAATTCGAATTTAAAACCTTACTCATGGTCACTTGAGCAACTGTACCGGATCATGAATTGTGGTTATTAACTTAATTTTTTAAATAATAATCTAATGATTATAAGTCAAAGGGGAAAGTAAAGACAAAATTACAAATCAAGTTTAATTTTAAAATATAATTATATAAAGGTTGAACTTTTCTTATATTGAGAATTTGAGAGATTCATGGAGCTTATTGTAAGTTTCGTTTCGATAATTTGAATTCGAACTTTTTACTTTTTTAAGATTTATTAAATAGAATATTCATACAAAAAATTAAGATGATCAGATATCGATAATTATATGTTTGAATTAAATTTATATTATAAAAAATAGATTTGTCACCTATTTTTAAAAATAAATATGATTTAAATATATAATTACTAATGTCTAATCATCTTATTTTTTATATGAATATTTTATTCAATAAATCTAAAAAAATAAATGATTCAAATTATCAAAATTAATTTCAAAACGAGCCTACCAAGCTAAAAAGCTCTCTTGAATTAAAATCTCAATTTGAAATAAGCTATACCCTTCATGAAAAAATTTGTAACTTCAATAATTAAAATTGATAAACTTTATTATGAATCTGAAAAAAAAAAAAAAAAAAAAAGTTCAACCACCACTGTGGTTATTTTCCCCAAAAGTAATGTAGTAATTAGGAGTTGGAGTTTATTGATCAATACTGATAATTTACATAAAATGCCACTGACATTTCAGAGGACTACACTGAAGTCTCCCACGCGTTAGCACACGTGCGGAGGCTACTGGACATCGTCGCGTGCACGACCCGCTTCGCAAAACCCAAGGGCGGAAGACCCGCCGGCGTCGCCGCCACTGTCGCCGCCGCAACAGGCTGCCAAGCGAAGAAGATCAGCAGGAGCCACTCCCCCACAACCACCGCAGGCCCACCGTCTCCTCCTTCCAATGGTGAAATCCGATCATCGGAGCCGCCGACTTCCGAGAGCTACGAAATGGCGGCGATTCATCCCATTCCAAAGCTCTCCGATTTCTACGAGTTCCTCTCTTTCTCTCACCTCTCTCCTCCAATCTTACGTGAGTCCTCTTTTTTTTCGTTGATTTCTTTACATTTCGAAATTGAGAAATGAGTGTATTGTGATGATCTGAAACCTTTCTCTTGTTTCTATGGCTATGCAGATTTGAAGAGATTGGAGCCAAAGGAAGGGGATGAGGGGCAAAATGGTGATTACTTCGAAATGCAGGTGCTTTTATTGCATCTCTCTCTAGTTGCTTTCTCCATTGCTAAAGAAAAATGTTTTTGGTCCTAATTTTGTGGCTCAAAAGTAAAAGTGGTTTAAATGGTCAAAATGACGTCGTTTTGACCATTTGAGCTACTTTTGACCACAAAATTTAGGCCTCTTACCATTGTTGATTGCTAAATTGCCGCATTTTTCTTTTTTCTTGTTTTGTAATTTTAAATTGGGTTGAATAAATTCATGATGTTTAAATTAGGGTTTAATTTTTTTTATTTTTTATTTTTTATCCTTTAAATTATGAGCATGTTTTATCCTCCAACTATTAATTTGGTCTATTTAGTTCATAATTTATTTATTTTTTTAATTCTAGTTAATGAAGTACAATTTTATTTTATTTTATTTTTCTATAACCGGTGTCTGGTCTGCTTGCACGCATCTAAATTGTAAAATTATCTTCTTCTTTTTTTCTTTAGGTTAGGTTGCCACCGTTATTGATTTGGACGGACTATCTCTAATTGGATGATATGAATTGAAATCAGAAATTTTATGAATTTAAGAGATGAAATTGATAGTTTTCGGATGAAATTTTAAAAAATGACAATAATTTAGGGGATAAAAGTGAAATTAACCCTTTAAAGTATGTTTCTGTTAGATACTGGTTATTAGTACTTTAATTGTTTAATTTTAGTTGTTTAACATTTAATTTGTGTTTAAATGATTACAGAGCTGTTTTTATTTGTTGTAACTGAAGCAGGGGTATTTTTGTCTAAACTTGGACAGAATTTAGAGGGAAATTTGGACGAAAACAATGCTGAAATCATTTAAACACGAATGGAACAAATTAGAAATTAAATTGATACATTTAAAATATTGTGACCAAAATAAAGCAGAATGCATACTCACTGACCATGTATTTAACTCTTTTAAAAATTTAAAGTACTACATTGTAATCATCTGATTCACTTGTGCAGATAAAGATCTGCAATGGGAAGCTAATACAAGTAGTTGCATCGGTGAAAGGCTTCTACACTGCAGGAAAACAATCTCTACAAAGCCACTCTCTTGTTGATCTTCTGCAGCAGCTTAGCCGAGCTTTCGCCAAAGTTAGTACTTTTTCACTTCACAAGCTGTTGTTGCTGTGGATGCCGCATTCTCACTTGCTTTCCCATTTATTTATAACATGTCACTTATCTAAACAAGACACTAAAAATCATCATCAATAGCAAAAAGCATTAGGGCAAGTCCAAATTTATCCACCTTTGTCAACTTCTAAACTAACTAGGGTGAGTGAAGCAATCAATGCAGCAGCTGAACTTTCAACTTTGTTATGTCAAAAAAAGCGTCAATTTGATTTTAGTAATACTATGCACCCAGTAAAGTACACCGGAAATGAAATGTGTGGACCATATTTATTTTGGGTGTAGCCCACATCACATCAAGTTTGAATTTACACCTGTACACTTCATTTTTAGGGTGCGTAGCTTTTCCAACTGGTTAAGCTTGAATGCCCTTTGGTTGCAATTTGGTCCCGAATATGACTCTTGAATTGGTATCTAACAATTTGGTTTTGTGTGCAGGCATATGAATCGTTGATGAAAGCTTTTGTAGAACACAACAAGGTGAGATTTGCTTACTTAAATGAACATCGCTTGGAAATGTAATAATCATGAAAGAAATAGTGAATAAGCTTTTGGTATAAATTTTCTTTTCAGTTTGGTAACCTTCCGTATGGTTTTCGTGCCAACACGTGGCTTGTCCCTCCATCTATAGCTGATTCTCCATCAAATTTCCTGTCCCTTCCAGTGGAAGATGAGAATTGGGGTGGCAATGGTGGGGGTCAAGGAAGAAATGGTGAGTATGATCGTAAACCGTGGGCCACAGAGTTTGCAATATTGGCAAACCTTCCTTGCAAAACTGAGGAGGAGAGGGTGGTTAGAGACCGAAAAGCATTTTTGCTTCATAGCCTGTTTGTTGATGTCTCGATCTTTAAAGCTGTTTCGGCCATACGCCAAGTGATAGATTCCCCTATAAAGACACGCCAAAATTCAATGAATGGGCTTTCAGGCTCAAGCTTGCATGAGGATCGTGTGGGGGATTTGTCTATTACAGTACAACAAGATGCAGCTGATGCAAGCTTGAAGTCTGAAGTGAAACCTATTGGCAGCGAATCATCGAGTATGTCTGCTCAGGAAGTTGCTCAAAGGAATTTACTTAAAGGGGTAACTGCAGATGAGAGTGTAGTTATTCGTGTAAGTACTTTTTTCATTCATTTGGGTAGCAAAATCTCTTGTTTAATGTTTTAGTTTAGATAGGGAAGTAGGGCATGCTTTTACTAACCTCCGACTCTTCCTTCTTCTTTTTTTTCGCCCCTCCTCAATGCATTAGAGTACCTGATCCAAACACAGTCCAGATAAATCTTAAAGGTTATGTTTCTGAAATACTTCTCGGTTAATATTTTCCAAATAAAATATTGACTGCAGGTTGCATTATTGAATAAGTCAATAAGCCTTTTCCCAATTAATTGGGGCCCTAGACCAATCCAATTTTGCCATTTGACCTGATTAGGGTTGGCTGTCTTGTTAATATGTTCTTTTCATCAATTTTGTCCATGTTTGGGATCACATTCTGAAACTTTGTGTGTTCTGATCAAAGTTTATTTGTTGAACACATTTTCAAGAGTTGTTATGCGTATTTCTTGTTTCTACTCTTTCCTCATCAGGAAAACTGAAGCAACATCATTAATTTTTTTCAGGATACATCGTCATTGGGTGTTGTTGTTGTACGACATTGTGGATACACTGCAATTGTAAAGATTGTTGGTGATGTGAAGAGGAGAAAGTGCATGGCTCAAGATATTCATATTGATGATCAACCAGATGGAGGAGCCAATGCTCTCAACATTAATAGGTTAGGATCTATAATTGACGTGTGCTCACTCATAAAACATATCTTTATTGGGCTGTAAAGCTTTTAAGGATACAGAAGGTTGTGAAAAAATTTGGCATCTAGTTTCAATCCGCTATAACCCTCTATTCTTTGTACATGTATCAATCACAAGTGTGTTATGCCACGGGGTTTTTCCATCTCACATTAAGGGAAGTCTGAATTACTGATATGTCCCTGCTTGTAGTGAAAAGCAGTGGTATAGTGTTATGATAGAAATACATGCTCAGTCTACTATCCAATCCTACATTTGATGAGCAACAGAACTAGAGAGTGCTTCTTGGATTTATCTACACCTCATATCACATGTTTGGAACGTCATTGGCAGTTCTCCTTCCTATCTTAAAATGGGAATTCACTCTGGAAATGGTTATACCCTTTTGATGCATGTTCATAGCAACCGGGTATTGGGAACACTATTTCATGGCTATGATAATCATTCATAATTTTCTTGTTAAGCATTTAATTTCAGTTCACAAAAATAGCCTTTTACCTATTAGAACTGCAAAACTAGGAACTAGTGTTACTTGAAAACATTAATACCCTAGCGATTTACATTTTGGAACGCAAGTTCCAAAACATGGTATACTTTCATTCCAAAACGAAAACTCTAGCGATCCCAAATTTTTCCCTAAAAAATTTCTTGGAAGTTTCCTAAAAAGTCTCGTAATTTTACCCACAGTGAAATGGCAGGTTATGTGTCAACTTTTGATTTGTGACGTACTCAATCAGGTAAGGCCCACCTCCATTGATTTCAGTTCACAATAATTTTCATATGATTGATTTATAACTATATTTTATTTGATGTCTAACTATTAAAATATGATTGCTATCATATTTAGTAGTCTCCGCATTCCAGGTAACATATCTAGGAACAAATATAGTACAGGGCTCGTTAACTTTATAAAAAGTGATTTGAACTATGCTTCTTGATATATACTATTCAAATTGTTGTATATCCTTGTAATATAGTCACATGCAGCAGACTAACTAGGGATAAAATTTTCTACAGCTTAAGGGTTCTGCTTCATGAGTCATGTAGTGCCGAATTGTCTGGAGGAGGGCAGTCACCTCAGTCTAAACTGGATGGTCTTGAAACTTCTAGATGTCTGGCTCATAGAGTGATTGAGGAGAGCTTGAGGACGTTAGAGGAGAAGCCAGCGACCTCTGAAAGGACTATTAGATGGGAACTCGGTTCTTGCTGGGTACAGCATCTACAAAAGCAGGAAACACCTAATGATAATAGTTCTAAAAGCTCTCAAGACAATAGTAAGGCTGATTTGGAGGTTAAAGGACTTGGGAAACAATTTAAAATGCTGAGGAAAAGGGAAAAGAATCCAAATGGTGTGGAAAACAAAGATGATAATGAAGAAAATGATTCCAGAGTCAGTGGCCTGAATGTCGGAAGCAGCATGGCGGAGCTAAACAATGGCGAGTCCAACAGTGAGGCTGAATTGAAGAAATTTATTTCTGAAGAATCTTTCTTGCGTCTGAAAAACACTGGAACGGGGCTTCATCTAAAGGTCTCTAAATGGCTCTCTTCAAATATCGTGAATTATCCATTTTAAGTTTCATGCTACTACATATTAGTCTAGCTTTATGCATAGATAATTTAGAAGGAAAAGGGTTATTGATGTGCTATTGATATACTGTAAACGCTTATCAACTGATGGGTAGTGTGTCCTTTGTTATTCTTGTTACTTATTTCATTTTTTTTTCTATTGAGATATTAATTATTCAAATTGTCTTCTTGTAACAGTCAGTAGATGAGCTCATGAAGATGGCGAAGAAGTATTATGATGAAATTGCTTTGCCTAAGTTGGTAATATTTAGTGTATAATGAGTTTCTTCAAATTGAAAGTTTATCGATAGTCTGAGCACCAATTGTGAACTAAATCTCTTGTTTTATTTAGGTAACAGACTTTGGATCGCTTGAACTTTCTCCAGTTGATGGACGGACTTTAACTGACTTCATGCATCTAAGAGGATTACAAATGCGCTCTTTGGGTTGTGTGGTAAGAAGATAATCTCTCTCTCTCTCTGTCTCTCTCTCTCTCTCATATACACAAGCGCTCCACAAAGCTCAAAATGATATGAGACTGGAATGTTGCTTCTGAAAATCTTATTTCTTAGGGAAATTATCGTGCTTGCTAACTTGATCAATATTGTTAAATATCTACGTAAGCTAGATGATTGTACGAAGCATAATTTCAGCGGAGTGTTTAAATTTGATCTAAATAAAATGCAACATTAACTATTGTTGGCTCTGATCGCATTATGAAAACCAGGTTGAACTTGCAGAGAAGCTTCCTCATATACAGTCACTTTGTATTCACGAGATGGTCACTCGAGCTTTCAAGCATGTCCTTAAAGCCGTTATTGCTTCTGTTAATAATGTGGCAGACTTATCCACAGCAGTAGCTTCATGCTTGAATTTCTTGCTTGGGGGCTACACAATAGAAGATAGTGAACATAACTTGAGTGGTGATCACATGCTCAAATTGCAGTGGTTACGAACTTTTCTAGCTAAAAGATATGGTTGGACTTTAAAAGATGAGTTTCAACAATTGAGGAGATTAACAATTCTCCGAGGACTTTGCCACAAGGTACCATCTCCTTTTATTGCCTTCGGTCATGGTTTCATTAGAATGAGATTCTAATGTTTCTTTTTTCGTTTGTTTTTTTTTTTATTTTTTTTTATAAATATCCAGGTTGGATTGGAGTTGCTTCCGAAAGACTATGATATGGAAAGCCCAAGCCCTTTCAAGAAATCTGATATTATCGGCATTGTTCCTGTGTGTAAAGTAAGGGTCTCTCTCTCTCTCTCTCTCTCTCTCTCACTTGCGCACATTCACACAAATTGCATTTGATTTGAAAGTTTTACAATCTAAATTTAGTGTGACGTGCTTTGCAATAACCAAGATGTTTGAACCATATGCTACACAGCATGTAGGATGCTCTTCTGCAGATGGGCGGACCCTATTGGAGTCATCAAAGATGGCACTCGATAAAGGAAAGCTAGAAGATGCTGTCAACTATGGAACGAAGGTACCAAAGCCATCCTGTCTGTAGTAAGCTGTTTAATTTTATTCTTAACGGGTACAAAAATCAATCTCAATTTTTTGTATTACTTGATTCTGAAGGCATTGGCAAAGATGATTGCTGTCTGTGGTCCCTATCATCGTACGACTGCGAGTGCGTACAGTCTGTTAGCTGTTGTGCTTTACCACACTGGAGACTTTAATCAGGTGGATATATATAATATTCTTTTGTTAATAATTGGGCTTTGCTTTTATGATTTGTAACTGTATGTCACTTTGTATACGTATTTTTTTGTTCTTCTATTATTGAGAAATTTTTTGCATTTCCTTATTTACCGTTGTTTATTCATATTTGAAGAAGAGATAACCTCTGAAACAACCTTTTGAAGTGGACAGAATGATACAAACTACAAAGCCTAATGAGAAAAGAAATGCATGGTTATATCAAACTCAAATGCGATATGTTATGCTAGAAAAGAAGTAAAAATTCAAATTTTCTGAGTCTAAATTGATTTAGATTTCTATGGGCATGCCAAAGCTAAGGTGCATATAGTTTGCATGCTCAAGCATGGGTACAACTTAATAATTTACCTTTAAAGGAAGTCAAATGTTGTATCTTCAATTTATAAAGGTACAAATGAAATTCTAAAGTTATTTATATTTTTATGAGCATGTCACTCAAAGCCAAGTTGCATATTATGCGAGACTGTAGAGTGTGCATGTTGATTCGATTTATAAATTTTTCTATGGAGGTACTTGTGCGCCCTAGATTGAATATTCTGTCATTTCGGCTTTATGTGATCTGTGTTTGAAACTTCTAATTTGTCTGTGACAGTAGCCAGGTTGCTCTAGTATCCAAATTTATTTTTCTTCTTTGTTTAGGCAACAATATACCAACATAAGGCTTTGGATATCAATGAGAGGGAACTTGGGCTTGACCATCCAGATACAATGAAAAGCTATGGAGATCTTTCTGTTTTTTACTATCGTCTCCAACACATTGAATTAGCTTTGAAGTAAGTCAAATATGTATCCATGTTCTTGATTTCCAAAATCACGTATCCTGTTAATTCTGCTCTATTTGGGGAATAAATGTGAAATGATACACCAACAAGAGTTTCTCGCTTTTTGTGTTAGTCGCATTCATGATTCATCCTTTTGGTGGAGTTAACAGAACTCTTCTTTTTTTCAAAATATTTTTTATTTTTTATAATTATGTTTATGCCTTTCCATTCATAGCCTTTGTTGATGAGAGCTAGTGCATCATCTTTGGCAGATATGTCAACCGTGCTTTGTTCCTTCTTCATTTCACATGTGGACTTTCGCATCCAAACACAGCTGCAACTTATATAAATGTTGCTATGATGGAAGAGGGTATGGGAAATGTTCATGTTGCTCTCAGATACCTGCATGAAGCCCTTAAATGTAATCAAAGATTATTAGGAGCAGATCACATACAGGTCTCTCTCTCTCTCTGTGCATGCATATGTTGTACATGAATAACGTACCCAGATTCATATATACGTACAAAACAAAAATCTTCTTTGATAACTGACATTATAATCTCTTCCATTTATCTGACAGACTGCTGCTAGCTATCATGCCATTGCAATCGCTCTTTCATTGATGGAAGCGTATTCCCTCAGTGTGCAACATGAACAAACAACACTGCAGATTCTTCAAGCCAAATTGGGACCTGAAGATCTTCGTACTCAGGTGACCATAATATCATGATTTATCATTTAATTATTATTATTTATCAGCAACAAAAAGAGGCTAATATTAATAAAGGATTACAAGAGAACCGGAGGAAGAAGTCCACCAAAAAGGAAAAAAGAAAAAGAAGAAAAGAACAGTAAACAAAGTCTCAAGTCACATGTCACATGTCACATGCTGCCCTCCAATTCCTAGAAATCAAAAAGGGTGGTACCCCCTAGTGCTGTGTTTGGTTCATGTATTTGGGTAGGGATTTAGAAAGGTAAAGGGAAAGAGAAAAGGTAAGTGAAATGTTTATAAAATATAGTTACATTTCACACACTTTCTCCCTTTTCCTTTCCAAATTCCTACCCAAATTCATGATCCAAACACAGCCTAAATGGAGAGGAAACCGAAGCCCTAAAAGATGACAAGTAGAAAATTTATCCCACAAGATTCTTGCATTTCGCTCCAGCCAAATAACCTAAAAAATTGCACAAAAGAAGCAGTCCAACAACACTTTTGCTGCCTTATTATAACCGAATCCCCGAAAATCAATCAAACGAAAATGGGATTGGTTTAATTATCAGCCCTCATTGGCTACTTTGGCTTCTCTGTTATTGTTGATAATTTGAATAGCTCAGGAATGCTATGTGAAACCCATATACCACAACTCCTGCCTTCTGTTACTTCATATTGCATCAAATCTTGACTAATATGGTTATACTCCCAGTGACGAGAAATTACAGCTTGTGGCAGGGAGTAGCCATCCCCAGAAAAAGTAAACAGGAATTAATAATAACTCCTACAAGATTAAAGAAGGCACCGCATGTCAATACCCAACAGGGTACCCAATAAACTAAAACACTTTATTGCCATAGATATCAGAGCATAGAAGATTATGATTTCCCTAATACCTATTACTTTCATGTTTATCATACAATTTCATCAGTATTAAAGTTCCCGACTTACTAAATACTAACTAGTTAGTTGCACCTTCAAATGCTCAAGAAGTAGCTGGGTGTCAAATTCCTTTCAAATTTGAATCTAATTGAAAGTAAAAGGTATGTACCAGTCAATGAACAGTGCTGTGTGCTGTTATGCAGGATGCTGCTGCATGGCTTGAATATTTTGAATCAAAAGCTTTAGAGCAACAAGAAGCGGCACGAAATGGAACTCCAAAGCCAGATGCATCCATTGCAAGCAAAGGCCACCTTAGGTATTGATATGGTATTCCCAAATTACTTGGTTTTAAACTCTGTGATTATTTCTTGGCACACCAAAATGTTTGACCCCTTTTTTGCAGTGTATCGGATCTCCTTGATTACATCAGTCCTGATCAGGATTTGAAGGGAGAGAGGAGAAGACGTTCAAAGGTAGTTAGATATTTCCTATACTAACTGAACACAGAATCTTTTAGGGTCACAGTTAAATTATCCAAGCTCTCAAGTCAAAGTTCATTTCGGCTGCATTTTATCCAAATTTTCTTTTAGCAAATATTTACCTTGGTATTAGAATTTACCATTAAGTTGCATCTAGTTTGAAGATTAAACAATAGTATTATAGACCAAACATAGTTAAAAGAAGATTTAGATGAATTTTTTTTTGCCTTTTTCCATGAAAAATTTTGCTGAAATTCAGTGGGAAAATATGACAAATTTGACCACTATAATAATTTCACAATTTTCACTAAAAAAGAGACTGAGGTACTAATTTTAGTCATAATTTGGGTAGAAAAGTTTTCCGATGAGTGCTACTAATAGCCTCCACTTTTTTTCTTAGGAGCCCCCAACTTCTTTTGACCCCCACACACCAAAATAGCTCCCCACCTCTTTTACTTTGAAACCCACCATAATCCCCAAAATATCCCTCCTACTTTGCACCTCCACCCCCACCAGCCCTTCCTCCGGTAGACTGCCCACCTTCTTCAGCAGACCCCTGCCACCCTGCACTTCCGGCAGCCCCATTTCCTACCCACCTCATCCTCATCCTCATCCTCACCCTCCCCCAGCACCACCCACCGCTGAAAACTCCCTTTCTTTGCTCTCTCTTTCTCTCTCTTGATTGTGAGGGTTGAGGTATGGGCTGAGGGAGGAACGGGGTTGAGGTACGAGCCAGAGAATGGACGGCAGTGGCGGTGATGGGCTGTGGAGGGGTGGGGGCAAGGGGGTCACCAGTGCTGGAATGGCGGGGGGAGGGTGTGATCAGAGCTGGTGGTGGCTGGGTTGGGAGGGTAGGGTTAGGATTTGGGAGGTTGGGAATAAAATTGGAACTTTGTATTGGGGTGAAATTGTAATTTTAAAAAAAAAAGAGGTGGGGGTCCTTGAGAAGAAAGGTGGGAGCTAAGAAGCACGGGTGCGGGTACGGGTACGAGTACGGGTACGCCGATACAGCAAAATCCCAAAAAAGTAGGGTACGGCTATGTTACACGGACTCTTCAAAATAGATCAAATACCCGTGTCGGACACCTGAAACTCGGACAAGGGTATGGGATATGTGTCGGATACTTTTCAACGGATACTTCTTATATAATTGTATATAACACGATTATCATATGTGCATATTATTGTTTAATTACTACAAATGTCATTTTGATGCTGTAAGTTACATATAGTACCATTTTATCTCACATATTAGATTAAAAATATAAAAATATGATATTTTTTTGCCGAGTCCGCGTACCCTTAAATTTAAGATTTAATGAGTCCGACCTCTAGATACATACCCGCACCCGACACCCGTACCCGAGTCCATGTAACATAGGGGTACGGGTACGGCTGCGGTACGCCGATATTTTTTTTTTTGTTTTTATTTTTTATAATTATGGTTAAAAGATCCAACCTATAAATTGAAGTTAAATATCAAAACTAAAAAGACAACTATAAATAAAACTAAAAGATAAATACCAAAGTAGCATTTTCAATTTTTCAAAAGTAGCATTTTCAATTTTTTGAAAATTATGGTTAAAAGATCCAACCTACAAAAGTAGCATTTTCAATTTTTCAGGAATAACTAATTTTTTTGATTATTAGCATTTTCATCTCAAATTTTTTATTATTAATAAGTCAATGAATGGTGGTGATAATTAGTGAATCATAATACCAAATACTTAAATATTTTTTCATACATAACATTTCTATTATAGATGTCAAAAATATAATCAGTGAATCATATTAATACCAAATTTTTCATCTCAAACATATTAATATTTTCATCTCAAACACTTGCAAAAGATTTTTTTCATAATACCAAATTTTTTATTATTAAATATTGATCATCTATGATTATTATTAATAACTAATAATAATATTTATGATTATTACCATTTATGATTATTAGCATTTTCAGTATTAATAATAATAATAATAATAACTAAAAATAATATTAATAATAATAACTAAAAATATTAATATTAATAATAATAAATAAAGATGAAGCATTTTCAGTGTTAATAATAATAACTAAAGAGACGAAACAAGAAAAAAAATAAAATAAATATGAAGAGTGTATATACCTCTGTGTCGAAGAGGAGATTAGGCCCAAAACAGTATAAATCTGTTTCGAAGTATAAATATGAAGATCTGTTTCGAAGTCGATCACCGTTCGAAGTCGATCTGGGTCGAATCTGTTTCGAAGTCGATCTGTTGCGAAGTCGCAGACGATGGTCGATGGTCCAAGACGATGGTCCAAGTCGAAGACGATGGTCCAAGTCGCCTCTCTGTTTGCTTCGATGAGGTTAGGGCAAAACATGACGAGATTAGGGCATTTTATATACGGTTATACACTTCTTTTTTTTTTTTTTTTTTTTTATAAAAAATTTCTTAATATTGCTCTGGTACCCCTCAAATTTTCAGAAAATTTGATTTTTGCCCCCGACGTACCCAAAACGTACCGAAGGAGTACCCATGCTGTACCCGAGCCGTACCCATGCCGTACCCAACTGAGGCAGACGTACCGGAGTGGTTTTTGCCGTACCTGGTTCGCGTGCAGCCGTACCGGTACGCGTGCAGCCGTACCGGTACGCGTACCCGCACCCGGTACGTGTACGGCACCATTTTTGGAGTACCCGTGCTTCATAGGGTGGGAGCTATTAACAGGACTCTTTCTGAATTGTGTTGTTCAATGCAAAAATGCCAAGTATGCCATCAACCTGTAAACGCTATGGTTTATTTTAAACGTTATCATGTGGTTCATAGCCTGCAAAGAGTAATTGATTCATGTTGAGGGTGTTAAAAAGTAGAGAAAGGCCAAATGAGGCATGGATTGAGTCAGCAAGAGAGGACATGATTGCCTTAAACTTAACTGAGGTTATTGCTTTCAAGAGAGCCAACTGAAAGAAACGGATCCATGTTGCTAACCCCAAGTGATTGGGACAAAGACTGTTGAGTCAAGTTGATTTTTCTATGGCTCATAATCTGTTTCCTTTTAAAAATATTTAATTGTTTTCTTAGTTTTTCCTCTTGTTTCTGTACACAGAATATAAACCTAGCTATTCAATATGGATTGAATCTTAGAGTAGAAATAGGTAACCTTAATTCTTATTAGAACAAGCTCAATGGTGCCATTCAATCGGTCAAGTTTCATGCAGATGTTCAGAAATTGCAGACCACTTTTTCTGTTGCGAACATTAATTGCATCTCAACTTCTTAACAAGTCTTTTAATGCATTAAAAAAAAAAATTTAATCATGTGGACTATAAGTACATTTTGGAATATTGACAACCAAATGTTGTTATTACAGTTGTAATAAAAAGAAGCATGTAATGCAATCACAATGTTTGCTGTTTGAAAAGGCAATGAAATTTCACTATCTTATGACAGTGAAATTTTACTCTTTTGTTTTGTTTTGTTTTGTTTTGTTTTTTTTGTTTTTGTCAAACAGAAAAAGGACATGCTTATTTCTCTTTTGTACCTTATCCCGTAGGTGTTGCAGGTTAGTGACAAATCCCAACAAGTGCAGCACGACACAATAATCGATGACAGCTTGATGCATGTTGATACCGAAGAAACCACTGTGATAACAGAAACCAACACACAGGATAAGCAGGGAATGGTTCTTCCTGAAGAACACGAGGCCAACAATATCACTAAACATGACAATACCAATTTTGGTGAAGCTGTCCAAGAAATAAATTCTGATGAAGGATGGCAAGAAGCCAACTCAAAACTGAGGTCTGGAAATGGTGCTGGCCGGAACTTTAGCCGAAGGCGCCCCAATCTTGCTAGGCTAAATGCTACCGGTTCTGCATACTACGGCAATTACAGGAGAGTAGTGATTTCACCGGTACAAAAAACCATGCCAAAGACAAGTTCAACAGAATCATCTCCGGTGAAGCATTCAAAGGCTCATAGCTCGAGTTATGGAGAGGAATTGAGTAAATTGCAGGCAAAGACTCCTGTTTCCCGAGTTTCACCAATTTCGGTTTCCAAAGTTTCTCCTACTCCTGCCACTCTCACTGCCTTGGCTTCAAAATCTGTGTCGTACAAAGAGGTAGCGGTGGCACCTCCAGGTACAGTTATAAAGCCTCTGCTAGAGAAAGTAGAAGAAACAAATGTGGAAACCGATACCCAAATCAGCGATACATCGAATGAGGGCGAAATCAACACAGTTGCTGTAGAAGAATTTACGCCGGATAATGAAGACACAAAAGTTGTTAATGAAAGTGGAATTGGGTCGGAAAATTCTTCCTCAGAACTTGAAGGGACTCAATGCTCTAGTAATCAGGAAAAACTGATAGAAACAAATGGGAGCAAGCTGTCAGCTGCAGCTCAACCATTCAGTCCAGGGGCCTTGACACACCCATTAAACTCGATTGCTGTAACGAGCGTTTACGATGTAATAGCTAGTCAAGGCATGCTTGCAGAGCCTGTGGAGTTTCCACCCATTGCCGCTAGAGTTCCTTGCGGGCCCAGATCGCCTCTATATTACAGAGCTACCCATTCTTTCCGGATGAAAAATGGATCCTTGAAATACCAAATCCCCGCAATGGGAAGAAGTGGAATCAAATCTCCAAAAATTATGAATCCAAATGCACCAGAGTTTGTGCCCGGAAAAGCCTTGCAAACGAATCCACCTAGTGAGGATTCAAAAGTTTTAACCGATTCAAATTCTTCGGTTGATATGGGTGTGGAGTCTTGTACTGAAGAAAAAGTTAACAAAAAGCTGACTAATGAAGTTAAAGATGGAAGATCAAAGAAAGGCAGTTCGGATGCAGAGAAAGCGAAGCTAGCAAGGCAGATACTGCTTAGCTTCATTGTAAAATCGGTTCAACATAATCTTGATCCTGCATGTGAGTCTGTTGCAGTGAACAAGAAAAAGTTTGGGTATTCAGAAAATTCATCAGAAGTGATTGCCAACGATAGGGCAATTATAAAAATTATTTGTGGGAACGAAGCTAAGGCAGACTTGGATTCTGAAATTGGCAACAGTAAGCAGTCAAAAACATCGGAAATAAACAAGAGTACGAACGAAGAGAGTGATGGATTTGAAGTCGTTAAAAAGCGGAGAAAGAATCGACAGCAATTGGCGAATGGGGTTAGTGGGTTGTACAATCAACAATCTATCTGTGCTTCGGTTCGATGAAGGCGATAAAGAGAGATTTATGAAAGAAAGATTCAGGGTTGATGTTCACTGATGCATCGCTCGAATCAGGTATGACACAGATCTCTTCTTCACGTCATAATTTTTAACAGTGTAGAAATGTTTGAAGGAAGAGTTTGGGAGGGAGAGAATTTATTCAGAATCAAATTTTAATTGTATTATTCATTGATAAGCTAGCTTGACATGTTCTACTAATTTATATAGAGGTGGGTGTTTTTTCCTTCATTAATAAAGTTCTAATTTGTGTATTCCATAAATTTCTGGCCGTTTGGTAAACTGAGAGAGAAAATAAAACAAATGATAAGTATGAAAAGAAAAGAAAAGAAAAGAAAAGAAAAGATAGGTATCTCTAGTTATTCTTTTAGTGGGAGAAACTTAATGAATAGTGAAACCAAGAAAGAAAAGGAAGGAGAGTATTTTGAGAGACATGATCAATTTACTAAACTGACTCTGAGCCTTTAGTTTTGTGGAGAACTCTTGATATTTTTTTATTTGAATTAAAAAGGCTTTCTTGGCATAAATATATTTTGGGTAAATTACATTGACCTCCTGAGATTTAAAAAAAAAAAAATACAATTAGTTTCACAATTTAAACATATTTGCACCTATTAACCTTTTAGCAAGGTTATGGTGTGAAAACACAAAGGTAAATATAGTAAAGCATATATTTCGGTATAAAATAGAATCACATTTTAAACAAATTTATTCATTTTTGAAGAATACATAGCTTCAAATTCATTCATGTGAAACAAACAGGGTCAGGATTGAGCAATGGCAAAAGCAAAATACCCAGTCTGTCATTGTTTGAAATATTGTATCTAATGGATAACATATCAATTTAGCATTTCTTGTGATTCTTTTTTTTTACATCTTGAATGTAATGAAAGAAATAAATGGTCCAAAATAGGGGTGCAAACGAACCGAGTTGTTCATGAACAAACTCGAGTTCGGCTCGTTAAGGCTCGTTCGAACTCGGCTCGATTAATAAACGAGCCGAGCTCGAGCTTAAATTCCAAGCTCGATTAATAAACGAGCCGAGCTCGAGCTTAATATTGCTCGGCTCGAATAAGCTCGCGAGCCCAAAAATATAAATATAAATATTATTTTTTTATTTTAAATATATATATATTATATATTATATATATATTATAATTATAATAAAATATAATATTCATATATTATATTATATTTATTAAATTCAAAGATTTAATTGGTCCATCGATGATCTTCATTATTTTAATATAAAAACATTCCAAGCATGCCTTTGCTTTTCTTTCTTTGACAGAGTCAACACTTCACCACTTTTATAGGCATTAGCGCTCAAAGTTCCTTCATGTTTTGGCGATGTGGGACTCAAAAGAGCGGACGAACACATTGCGCCAAACGACGTCGTTTGGCGCCTTGGTTGAAAGTCCCACATCGGTTGAAAAATGCATTTTAAAGGAGACAAGCTTCTATATAAGTGCAGAGAGGGTTAGGTTGGTATGTTACTTGGCTCTCTCTTGGCTTAACGAGCCATCACGAGCCGAGCTCGAGTTTTATAAATTTTAGACGAGCTGAGCTCGAGCTAAGATGTTGTAGCTCGTTTCGAGCTCGAGCCGAGCTCGAACACTTTATAAATAAGTCGAGCCGAGCCCGAATATAGTAAAACTCGACTCGGCTCGGCTCGTTTGCACCACTAGTCCAAAATAAATGTGAAAGTATGACTTGTAAGATTGTTTTAGTTGCCAAATGGGCAAAGTCATATGACACAACGTACAATAATTGAGAAATTATTCAAGGCTCTTGGAGCAAGTTTAGGTGGTATCTCAAATCAGTAGTTATTGGTTTAAATCATGGAATTCACCACTTTTGTGTTAGAATTTTAAGAGACAAAGTGTTAAGTATCAATCTGTAAATGGAATATAACAATGCTTCTCGGGAGCATTGAATGATTTCTCTACAACAATTAGGGTTTATATCCATATTTGAGCATGTCGACATCTTACAGAGCAAAAAAGAGAAGATGAGAAAGCAAGACCCATAATGAATGCTGAAAGCAATATTTGAGAAGGTTGAAACAAGTAGGCTTAGGATGACTAAATTTTAAATATCATGTGATGTATCATAAATATGTTATTTATCAAATATTAGTAGTTGTGTTGGCTATTTATGTTGTTTGTTATACATGTATATCATTCGAAGTTGTTTTTATTCTTATAAGTAATGCTAGGTATCATGAAAAATATTTCATGAAAATGATCATAAAAGATTTTTGACCTTTAGATTAGATATACAATAAATTACAAAGTGTAATACAAAGATGGAGATTCGTTCATGATCATTTTCATGAAATATTTTTCATGATTCCTAGTATTTTCCATTTGTTTCTATTTGTTACCATTTTTATTTTCTGTTCATTTCATATGTGATTAATATTTTTCTATACATCACTTTAATTTACTTATGCCTCATGTTTTGTATTTATTCTTATTTTTTCATTACATGAAAACGAAAATATTATCCACGTTTGATATGAAATTCTTAATGAAATTTTCTAATGCTTATTAAAACGAATTCCTTTTATTCATAGTTTGATTGGTTTGGTATTAATTTTGCATGTTTCAAATATGCATAAGAACATACAATTTCAACTATGAAACCTGTGAAGACTAAATTGCGTAATAGAATGAAAAATGATTTTCTAACAAATTACTTGATCACATTTATTAAGAAACACATTGCTTGAGATTTTAATGTCAATTTTATAGTATGTATTTTTTATATCATAAAAAAGTGTCAAGCATAAATTTTTTCAGATAATAGATAGAAACATATAGTAATAGTTATTGATTTTTTGTAAGTTAATGCAAACAAAAGAATATGTTAAGATGTATAGTCATTAGACGAAAAAAATTCGACAAAGAAGAAGAAAAAATTATCAATTTTGCTCGATTACACAAGAGCTTAACGTATTTTTTGACTCTCTTCTTGAAGAATTGAGAACGAAGGTTGTGTCACTTATCAATAGATATGTACTTTCATTCCAATCGGTTCCTCTATTGACTGGTTTGATGCGATTTCCCGCTAGACCTCACAAAAATGTCATTACGAAGCGAAATCAGCCCAAGTCGGGTGATTTGAAAGGGCCAGAGATAAATAACCCGGTAAAATAAATGATAAATAAGACAAGTAATCTAGTTGACCGATAACAAATAAATGACGAACTTTTTCAGGACGTGTGAACTTCCTTATATATTCAACCACATGATGCAAATGACTTTATACTTGTAATTATGTTGACAAAGAATGTCTACTTATAGTAGAGCACCATATTATTGAAAAGTTGAATTGACATGAGAGATTAATGAATAGTCATGATACACTACCACCACAACAGCATATTTGGCATCTAACTTTTTTTTTTAAAAAAAAAAATTGTGTCAATTTTTTTATATTTTTGATCCATCTAGTGTAATAGAATCTAATAAATAAATAAATAAGAGAAAGTTGAAAAATATATAAAAAGAATCACTAAAGATTTTTAAAAAAACACAAAAAATAACCTGTTTTATTACTCTCCTTTTTTCTTTTCTTTTTTTTGTCTTTAATACAATTTTTTTTTTTTTTTAATTTTGTTAATTTTTTTAGTTCGTCTAGTCAAGTAAAACAAAATAGTCTAATTTTTTGAATTTTTTTTTTTATAAAAAGTTCAGTCAAAACACACACACACACACACACCAAAAAAAAAAAACAAAACAAAACAAGAGCAGCAGAAAAATTTATTGACAAAACTTTGTTTGAAAAAATGAAGTTTTTTTGGTTGAGGTATAGAGAAGTTAAACGAAAGTCTCATTTTAGGTTTTTTCTTTTGGTCAATTGAGCTTGAGATTGGAGGGGGAAGATTTGGAGAGAATAAGATTTGAGCTGTGCTATGTAGCTCGAAAGAGAGGCCCCCGAATCCTCCCGAATCCAAAAACGACGTCGTTTCGTCGTTTTGAATTTTTTTTTTTCAATCAGAAAAGAAGAAGAAGAAAGAAGAAGAAGAAGGAAGAAGAAGATAGCTGCGGCGGGAGACAGAGAGACTGGAGGCGGAGGCAGAGCCGGAGGCGACGGCGGTCGGAGGCGTGGCTGAGACGGGTTTGCGATGAGCTGCCGCGACGATCGAAGCTGCTGCAACGATCGGCCGGTCGATCTGCGATCGATCGGCGACGGCGACTGAGACGGAGACGAAAGAGAGGCCCTCTCTCCTTCTCTCTATTCCCTCTTCTCTTTCTCTCTTTCTCTTTCTCTTCTCTTTCTCTCTTTCGGGCTGTTCGGGGAGGGGGGCAAAAATCGGAGGAAAAATCATTTTTGAATAAGATTTATCCGATCTTATTTCTATATCTGATAAAACTATTTATGTGACTCAAAACCTGCACCATCAAAAATAGAATAAATTATAAATACACCATCTGAAATTTGCTTAGAGTATAGATTATTCACTGTGATTTAAAAAATTACAAATACTCTCTTGTCAAAAAAAATTTTATTTAACAAAATTAACTAAAAAAAATGAATTCATAATTTCTCTCCTATATAATAATAAAATTACTTAAATTATTAATTAAAATATGTTTCTAACATCATTAAAAATTATTAATTGACTTGATGATTTATTAATAAAAGAGGCGATTTGTTATGAAACTAGCAATCGCAAGAGGTGGAATGTAATATCTAAAACCACATGGGGCGATTCGTATTTTAGTAAATATTAGAAGACGTATTTGTAATTTACCCTTAAAAATAATAACATAAGTCTTACAATTGAGTCAAATGAAAATCTCATAATGTTTAAGAGAGAAAAAAAAAAAAAAAAAAATGAGCCACAATTTTTAAAATTTTATAATTTTTCTAGCTAAAATTTTCAGCTAAACCAAAATGATATACATTAATAAATTACAAATTTGACGTAAAACTACAATTGTCACCTATTATCTAATTATAACTACATACGGTTGAAACACACTAAAGACTAAAATTTAGGTGTTGTTTGGTAATGTTGTAAATTTTCAGTTTTTCTATTTACATAAATTGGAAATAAATTTCTTTTTCATTTTTTTTTATATAAATGTTTAGTGTACTCAAATGTCACCTATTATCTAGTTTAAACTACATACAGTTGAAACACACTAAAAACTAAAATTTAGGTGTTGTTTGGTAATGTTGTAAATTTTCAGTTTTTCTATTTACATAAATTGGAAATAAATTTCTTTTTCATTTTTTTTTATATAAATGTTTAGTGTACTCAAATGTTTTAAAAATAAATGAAAAAAAACATATTTAATAAGTTGTCAGATGTAAACGGTAGAAATAGTCGATGAAAACCATAGGAGTTGGTGGCCAAAGCATCACAAGAGGTCACAGACAGTGATCGGCTACCCGCCAAAGAGTCCCTAGCGGTTTCTCGATATTACCATGAGTTTGGTTGGAGATGGCCAAAGATCGAGCGGCCGGTAGCTAATGGTTGAATGGCAATTGAAGATGGCTGAGGATAGAGTAAAAACTTGTTTTGAAAATAAAAATAAAAATATAATTTTTTGATTCCAACAATTTTAAAATTTTGTAATCAATTCTTTTTTTTTTTTTTAAACAAAATAAATATATCAAACAAATTTTGCTTTCTGGCTTCCAAAACCACATACAAAAAAAAAAAAAAAAAACAAAATTATTCTATCCAAATCATTTTTAATTTAATTTAATTTTTTTGAAATATATAGTGACATTTTTTGTTTCACCTTTTTTTTTTTTAAATTTTATTTTATCAACATTACTTCTTCACTATTCTTCCCAAACAACATCAGTTCAGTTATTACAACCCCAGAGGAACCTTATCCTGTAAGGTAATGGAATGAATTTAAATTTTGAATTCAACATGATCAACAAATTTATTATGTCGCCGCAAAATAATCAATAATGTCATAGTCCTTGCAGCATGCAATTAAATGCTACTATAACAAATCTAACCGTTGGATCATCGTCTGACAAACACGCCTCTCCCTGGCTTTGCCGTATTTGTCATTAAATCCTACGGTTCCCAGCTTTCATACATTAATGCCTGCTTGACGGTCACAGGGAATTCAACTCCACAAAAAAATAAAAAATAAAAATAATAAAAATAAAAATCGAACCACCTTTGGATTCTCAGTCGTTTTTTTTTTCTTCGGTAAAAAAAAATTTAAAATTTGAACTTCATAATAAAATAAATCTTTATTTTTTATTTTATCAATTTAAATTTTAATTTATTTTTAATTTAAAACCATTTATTTATCTGATTAAGTAGAATCGTCCCAAAGAAAATACATTTTAATCATTAAATTCAGGGCAAGTTTGGAAAGTTATAATAATAGTTAAAAATTTACAAAAAAAAATTTAAAAAGTCAAAGAATTATACCCAAAAAAAAAAAAATCAAAGATTTTTTTTTATTTCTATTTTTTTGCACTTTTTTTCATAAAAAGTTGAAAAATCATTCCAAACGTACTAATTTTTTTTACTTCATATTTTAACAAAATCTAAAAATTTATTAAAATAGCCTATTCTCAAATGGGTAATTCTATTTATACCACAAAAACAAGGGTCCAGCTTGTCTCATGTTTGAGATCAAGACTGGACCGTCCAGTCTGGCCTATGGGCCCATTTTGATAATCTAAATCGTTCAATATGTAAAACTCGTCGAGTACTTAAAAAATCATGTTAATCGAATATTGATAATTATTTGATCGAATTATATTTGTATTGAAAAAAATAAACGGTTGACATAAATTTAATCTGATCAAATAACTATCGATATCCGATCAATATGAGTTTTTACAGAGATATAGTACTTGACGAGTTCTACACGTTGAACGATTCGGATTATCAAAATAGGGCCCAAAAATGGGCCATGGGCCAAACTGGACGGTTTAGTCTTGATCTCAAACATAAAACAAGCTGGACTCCAAAAACAACTCATTACACAGTTTAATTTTTTTTTTTTTTTTTTATCACAATTTTATCCCTTTGTGAAAAATTACCAATTGATCCCTAAATCCCAAAAATTGAACCGCTAATTTATCAACTCATCCATTACTCTTCACTCTCTCTTTTACTCTTCTCCTACTTCCGGCAGCCCTCCTCACATCATTCTCCACGTCCGGCAGCTCTCTTCCAACCACTCAACACCTTTTTCCCTACCTCTAGCAGCCCTCCGCCACTCTTTTACCTTTCCAGAATCATTACAACCCTTGCCCCACCGCAGAACCATATGCAAGTTGCAAGACTAGTTGTGACTACCTCATTTTTCTTCTTCTTTTCCTTATTTTCCTCATTCTCCTCCTTCTCCTTCTCTTCTCTTCTAAAGCCTAGATCTTTCTCTCTTTCTCTAGGTTGCAATTGTGGGTTTGCGATGATGGTAGCTACAAAGGTTGGGTTCGCAAGCGATGGTAGGCGCAGTGGTGGGTGGCTACAGAACTGGGGTCATAGTGAGTGGTGGTCACGATGGCTTGTGGTGACAAGAGTGCTGAAGGGGATTATAGTAATGGGGGTTGAGTGGTGCTAATGGATGATTGGTACTGGTAGCATTAGGTGGAGGAAACTAGGACTACAAATGAACCGAGCTGTTCATGAACAAGCTTGGCTCGGCTCATTAAGGGTTCAGCTTGGCTTGACTCATTTATTTTTATTTAAATTATATAATAAATATATTATTTATATATTAAGTAATATAAATAATATTAAAAAAATTATCGCGTCGAGCCGAGCTAAGCTTTAGTTTCATTAATATTAACTAGCTGAGCTGAACTCGAACCCAGTTCCTTATCGAGCCGAGCTCGAGCTCAATAAACAAACTCGATATGTAAACAAGCCAACCTGGAGCTCAACAAAGCTTAGCTTGGCTCGGTTAATTTACAGCCATGGAGGAAACGGTGGTGGGAGGTGGTAGGATGAAATTAGGGTTTCAAATGTGAATTGGTGCAAAAAGATGATGAATTGGTAACAAAAAGGATATATTGGGAAATATGGAGAGTGTAATGAGATAAAAATGTGGCGTAATAAGAAATATAGTGTAAGGAGATAAATATTATGGTTGTTCGGGGTTCGGTTACGGCCGGGAAACTTTTAATCCGCCATCCGTCCGCTGAATTGGTAGATTGGAAAAAACAAGCAGATTGAACGGATTGATGGATAGATGCGAATCGGTTTGATGGTTTAAATTTTTATAAATTTTAAACATAATATAACAACTTATCAACATTTTTTTTTTTTGGATAACAATTCAACTCAATATAACCAAAAGATTATTAAGTAAATTGTCAAATACCAATAATAAATACATATAAGAAAACCATGCATTATCAAAACTATTTCATTACTTTTTTTTATTCAAAAACTATTTAATTTGATTTTTTTTTAAATGACAAAATTAAGCCTTATATTTTCCACACAAAAATACTAAATATCAACACTTGCCATTTGATAAAAGGATTTTCAAATTGAAAACACAATAGAATATATAAACTCCTTTTCAATTGAAAATATAAACAGAATATCTAAACAAATTAAAAACACAAAATCTTATAAATTATTAGGAGTGCTCGCAGTTTGGTGGTTTGATCCTGGCCAAAGAAACCTCAAATCCACCATCTGTCCAAAACTAGGTGGATTGAAAAAAATCAATTCGCAACTGTCCGCTCGTCATTATGCATCCGTCTAAAATGCGGAGGATCGGTTCGGTTCAATTCTATTTGGTCGGTTTGTGCGAATTGAAATATTTGCTGAGCACCCCTAATAAATATGTGGTGTAAGTAGAATTACCCTCCTCAAACCAACTCTTAAAATATCTATTTTCATTCAGTTTAATGACTAAAATATATTTTTTTGATAAATTTATTTAATGAAAATAAGCAAATAGATTAAATTAAAAAAAATTAAAAGATTAAAATTAAAATTAATAAAATTAAAAGTTCAAGATTTTTTTATTACAAAATTTAAACCTGAAGATTTTTATTATTATCATTTGAGAAAAAATATCAAATAAGTCATTTTTTCTAATGAAATTCCTATTACGAGTAAGTTTTATTAACCCTATGTTGAGAGAATTGATTAATGGAAATTTTGTTACCAAAATAAAATATATTTGATTTCTCTAAAATATAAAATTTCAAAAACCGATAATGGTAATAAATGACCATAAAAAATCATAAATAAATACTGAAATAAACAAAGATAAATATGAATTTTTATTTAAAAAACAAAAAACAAATGGGTGATGCTATTCAGATAAAAAAAAATTAGACTTGTTTTTCAAACTTCAATCTATTAGCATTAGGGGTGGGCGCAGATCAGTTGTGGCTACGGAACCTCCAATCCGCCATTTGTTCCCCAGATTGGCGGATTAGAGAAAATCAATTCATATCCATCCACCAATCTAGCAGATGTGGATTGAGCGGATTGGTGGATTGGCGGATGGATGCGAATTAGTTTGGCGGTTTAAAATTTTATAAATTTTCAACATAATTCAACTTGTGCACTTCCTCAAAAAAAAAAAAAAAGTATTATAGTCAATGACTTAAAAAAATATTACAATCACTGCATGCCTCATGCACATATTACAATCACAACATGCCTTATCTATACAAAGTACTATAATTTGTGATTCTTAAAATATAAAAACAATTCAAACCATCAAAACCATGAACAGAACAGTAGTAAAGATTGTATGCCTCTGTATTGTTATATCTATATCTATTTTTTAAAACAAAAACTAAACAGCATATATCATCTTCTTTATTTATTATTTTTAGAGTTATATTTAAAAACCAAAAAATATAGATAAGTAATACATTTATTTTTTTCAATTCAAAAAATATATTTAAGTTGAAAACTCTTTTTCAACAGAATATTTAAACTCTTTTTTAATTGAAAATACAAACAGAATATCTAAATAAATTGAAAACGCAAAATCTTACAAATTACTAAGGGTGCTCGCGGTTTGGCGGTTCAGTTGCGGCCAAAAAAACTTCAAATCCGCCATCCTTCCAAAATTAGGCGGATTGAAAAAAATCAATCTACAACCGTCTGCTCATCATCACGCATCCGTCCAAAATATGACGGATTGGTTCGATTCGATCGGTTTGGGCGGATCGATATATCCACTGCTTATCCCTAATTAGAATTAGGGATGGCAATGGATAATCTACCATGTGGGTATCCATGGAGACCTGATCCAAATATATAGGCTTTTCCATTTTTTCTTATCTGTTGGATCGGGTAAGTGGTGTTCTTTAAACCTCCATTGGGGATGGGTACCCACTTATTTCCCCGTATGTTTTCACTACTTTGTTTACAACTAGGGTTCTAATTCTCACTCTCTCATCCTTTCACTGCATCAATAGTGATTTGCGACGGTGACAATCTAGCGGTGGCGATCTCCGTCGGCACTTACCATGGTGGTTCTCCAGTGTGGTGTCCTCTTTCTCTTTCTCGCTCTCTCGTTCACATACTGAATGTATACACTGGGTCTGAAAATCCTAAACAACCCAGAATCCCCGTTTTTGGGTTTGCGTGTGTTATTTGATGCCTTGAAAGCGTAAATCACATCACAAGCTTTTGTTTCGCATTTGGGTTTTCCGATCTAATTAGAAATTTGTCTTCGATTCAATCCTAATTTTTCCCTTGGTTGAGTTCATCATTCTTAGCCAATCTGCAACAGCAAAAGTCGATACGAAGGTATCCCCAAATCCCCTATTTCCTAATTCATATTAGCTGCTGAATTTGAGATCTTTAGTGTTTTGTTTTTTAATGGATAACTAAAAAAATTGTAGATTTCAGCTGAAAAAGTGCTTATTTGACGATTGTATGAACAAATTAGCCATAAATTTACTCATTTTAGTATCAATTTGATATATTTCAAGGGTCTTCTTGCATGGGATTTAATTCTTTTAGTTAGATTATTTGGTAGGTATTTGATTGTTTTATTTATTTATTTTGTATTCAGTTAAGATTCTATAATAATTATGTATTAATAATTAGGATCAGAAGTTGTAAAACTTGAGAGTAAATTTTTGGTTATGTTTGGAAATTCAGCTCTAACTCCTTTTTGAGCTTCAAAAGGAAAGGCTCATATTTGAAGTTTTATAGTTACTCCTTTCAATTATGAAACGGTTTAGTGTTCCAGAAACTTTGGGTGCTATGATCTACCCACCTCAAGGTAATTCAAAATTCTACATCAAAACCGAATAAATCTCTGTTTCTTGTATTCGATCCATTCTTTATTTTTCTAAACCTCTCTATTTGTTCATGAAAGTGAAGGAACAAAGTTTTGAATCTTGTGTTTGGTGGTGTTTTAGTTTTGAAATAATTTAGAATCAAGTTGTTTTGGAGATTTTCGTTTTCAAGGGAAACTCAGAGATTCATAGCTTCATAGCTTCACATTCTTCAATTGTATAATATGATACAATTTCCCTATTTTCTGTTATTCTTTATTTTCCTTCAAGTTTTGATCTGAATAGAGGGAGTAAGCCAAAAATTTACTCTCAAGTTTTACAACTTCTGATCGAAATTATCAATTTGATATATTGCTTGGTTGTTATTTGATTAAGATTCATTTCTTTGTAAGCTTAGTCCTAGAGTGGCACCATGTCATCTTACAATTCTGAAACTGTGATTGTGAAACTTTATTGATAGTGTTTGGATTTTTTTATTTATTTATAACTTCTTCTATTATTTTTATTTATTTATTTATTTAAATGTTCTTCTTTAGGTTTCTTGATAGTGTTTTAGGGTTTCTTGTAATTGAACAGGAGTTTTATACTAAGTGAAATAAAAGTAGCATATTCCATTCTTTCTTTTTCTTTTTTTTTTTTTTCTGATATATATATATATATATATATTAGTGAAAGATTGGTGACATTACATATATATGTCATTTATTTTCTGGAGTTGAGTTTAGTCATATGAGTTTGCAATTCCTAGTCTTATTTATTTATGGGTAAATTACACTGACACCCCTTGAGATTTATGTTTATTACAGTTTTTTTCCTCACATTTGGGAAATTACACTAACCCCCTTGTTGATTTAATTTTATGTATGATGATCATTACGGTGAGGGAGGAACTGTTATGAAATTTCAAATCTCAGGGAGCAATCTATAATAAAATTTTAAACCTCAGAGAGAAGGATATAATTTCCAAAAAGTGAGGGAGGAACTGTAATAAACATAAACATTAGGGGTGTCAATGTAATTTACCCTTTATTTATGTTCTCTAAGATTTTTAAGCATTGATAATGTCTGAAGTTGGAACAAACTCTCAAAAAAACTCCCAACTACCCGTTGATGGTTTACAACCATCAATATCGATTGAGAGTGAGACCTCTCTACCATCACAGTCTCCCCTCCCAAATCAAAATGTCCTTAATATAAATGATTCTGATTCTAGTTTAGCTACTAGAAAAAAACCCAAGTTTTGTGTGGCAGCACTTTAAGAAGGAAGAGATTGATGGGGTATGAAAGGCAATATGTAATTATTGTAAGAAGCATCTTTGTGGTAATCCAAAACATGGAATTTCACATTTGTGTGATCACTATAGGAGTTGTCTTAAGAAAATGGAGGGAATGGACATGAGGCAAAGAGTTTTAACTAGCAACTTTAACAAGGAGAACCCGAAAGTCTCTTATAGTTTTGATAAAGATATTGCTAAGAGAGAGCTTTCGAATGCCATAATCTTGCATGAATACCATTTGTCTATTGTGGATCATATTAGGTTTAAAAGATATTCGATGGCATTTCAACTATTGTTTAAAGTATCTTCTTGAAACACAATAAAAAGTGATATTTTGAAGATGTATGATGTTAGAAATTGGGCGCCCATGTGGCATGGCTCTTTTTTGAGCTTTTTGAGCCTGAACCTCTTGAACCTTATCCATGTAAGTTTGAATTTTAATTCAAACTTATTTGGATAACCATTCAGGATATCTATATCTATCATATCAATAGATATGGATAGATGGATAGATATTTATTGGTTATTATTGATTATATACATCTGATAATAGGAGATACGTATATCAGATACATTATGGGGTTTTTACCCATAACCTTTTTTTCCCATACTCTCCTCTCTCTCTGACTCTGTCCCAAAAACAACGATCAAGCCATTTGCACTGTGATTTGTGTGGGTGATATTCACTATTGTAATATCACCCCATTGCTGGGATGATTGACCAGATTCAGGAAGCACGCGATTTACCTACGAGGTTCTTCACTAAAAGGTATGATCTAAACATTTTATCCGCTGCGTTATAATGCTTTATGATTTACATTGGTATCAGAGCCATGTATGGGTTTTTTCGTGCTTTCTTTTATCATGTGTATATTTATAAAAGAGGAAGATATCCAAAATATTTCATTTTTTATGATCATTAATGTCATTTTTAAGACCATAAATGATTTTACTTTGAAAAATGGAGTCCGGAAGTACCGAAATCGGACCAGAAAACACCGTGGAAGGCGGCGCGTGGGCTACACACGCCATCTGACGCCGGCAGTGACCTCCACGCGCTGTCACGTGCCGTGCACACGCTCCACGCACGCGTTGTCCGCGCCCTTCACACGCGCGCGCCCTCCGCGCCACACACGCGCCGAGCCACGTTCTGAGCCGCGCGTTGAGCCGTGTTGAGCCGCGAGCCAAGCCGTTTCCCCAACTGGCTTGGCTGTAAGGCTCTGTTTGTTTTTTTTAAATTCTGAACCGCGTTAAATGGTCATAATTAATTCATTACATATTTGTTTTATGTGTGGTTTGTATTGTTAGACTCAAAATTAATTTTTCTATATTCTATAAAATTTTGAAAATTTTACGAAAATAAAAAATATTTTTTCTGTGTTAATAATTTATTTTTTATGCTTTAAAATGATTCTGGTATTGCATAAATAATTTTCTGGGGTTGAAATTTTTATTGTGGACTTCTGAAATGTTTTACTATTTACTGGTATAATTGTTTCAGTTTATCAGTTTCTGGATTTTTTATTTCTAATTTTATGTGTGTTTATTAGTTATTTAAAATTCCAGAAAATTTCAGAAATATTCCAGAAAATTTCAGAATGATATACATTTTAATTATGGTATAATTTGAATATTGTTTCAGTTTATCAGTTTATGAATTTTTTATTTCTTATTTTATGTATGTTTATTAGTTATTTAAAATTTCAGAAAATTTAAGAAAATCTCAGAAGTGATATACTTTCTGTTATGGCATAATTTGAATATTAAATACAGCATGTTGTTATTTTTTTGCCTAGAATTTCTAATTTGTTGTAATTAGAATAGCATGATTAATTGTTTTTTATTTTAATTCCATTATTAAATGTAATATAGCATGTATTGATTGTGAATCTACATTATGATGCTGTTGTATGGAATTATAATTTTTTATCATGCTTTTAGAGATTCCATAGTCAGTGGGAGGTTATTTGGTTGAGAGAAATCTTTGTAGATTAACTCCCGAAAACCAATATTTTGCGCATGAATTAAATTAAATTTTGGATAATTGTCATCTGTGGCGCAAGAGATGATTACGAGCATAGCGGATTTTCGATCTTGCGACTTGTGTAAAATTGTCACTATTTAATTTAGATTTTTGCGGCAAAATTATATTATGCTAATCAAATTAAACCCAATGCGAATTTCTCTCTAAATTGACTTAGCTTATGGAAGTTAATTTGGATGACCTAGACTTAGTAAAGATGTTCAAATATAAACAATGTAATTCTATTCTTTAGATGAGCAAAAGTCTTGGAGACTTTAGGTCAGACCTTAATTGAGCCAAAGTAAGGAAACATGACTCAAAGTCGCCGTGGTTTTGTTGCTTTGTTTGGCATAATAAAAACTAATGTCTGCGCTATGGTTAGCGGCATGCTATGTAGTTTTGGTTGGCGAGTTTTGGAGTTATGAAATTAGTAAGCCCTTAATAGATCTGTATATGATCTTGAATATTGAGCTGTGTGGATTGACTTTGTAATTTGACTTGTAAATAATGTTACATCATTGGATGAAGTAACATTCAAGAGTCAGGTCATCCAAGAAATGCGAGCTTAAATAAATTAGTCATTAAGTGTAAGACGAGTAGCCTGTATGAGCAGTGTTTTGCTCTCTACCCAATTATTGGGAGTGGATGGAGCAAAATTTCATGCACTATAATAGTGTGCATTGAAATATCACGCTAAGTGAAAAGATTAGCTCTTAGAAGCTGCAAAAATCTATTAACACTAGGTGAAAAGATTAGCGCTTAGTGGCTACAAAATCTATTAGCATTGCCAACTTGTCTAAATCTGGACACTTATTGTTTCCACACTTGAGTGTGAAACATGAGGAGGGGCTTCTTTGTATGATTCCTTAGCTAGGCTAACGTTTTTGAATAACGTTTACCACTAAGCGCAAACTTTGCAGCATAGTAATAAAAATGTCAAGGCAGACAAGGTTGTTATGACTCTAAGAATTTGACGCATCGCTTGTGAGAGCATTGTGTTGAATTAGACTCTTTAGCCTAATTCTCGCTTAAGTTACTTCAAGAGCTGTCACAGATTGATAGCTTATTCTCTCCTTCTTGTGGATAGTAGAATTAATTGCAAGTAACTATGAAGCGAGAAATAGATATGGCAAGAGGAGTATCGTCATCTTTCAACTAGATGCATTAAAGTGTATGGAGAATAAAATTGACTTGAAGGTGCAGGGGATTAGCACTTACTAGTTAAATTTGTGACTTAGGCGTACTTGATATCTCCATGACATCCTTTTATGATCTAGTGAATATGAATTAGTCCTGAGTCATTACCTAGTTGGGCCTAAACCTTTTAAACTTATCTTCGAGAACTCACACATTAAGATGATTGGAATTAGTTTATGACATTGGTCATGAACCGGTGGCTTATTATACTTAATCACATTAATGAGATGATGACACGATGGTTTGAGTAGGCCTTCTCAGGCCCACTCGCTTGTGACATCCTGCTCTCATATAAATGTGTAACTTTGTTCGCAATGGGTGCGCACAAGTAAGTAGGAAAGCCGTAGAAGGTCATTTGTATTGGCGCATTTGGTCCACTATGTTTTTTGTGACTAGATATGTGTAAGGGTATGATAGTTAGGCCTCAATCTCGACACATTTATAGATTACGATACGCATCTGAGTCAAGACTATTTGATTTCCCATAAGTCAAAAGTTTTGAGATGATTTTTTGACATTGCACATATGAGGTTGAGATCAATTAGATAACAGCTTTTTGTGCTTTTAGTTTTGATCAAGGTGGCGAGTATCTATTTGAGTTATTTTAGAAAACTCTGTGAAGAGAAATGGATGCTTAGAAAATTGATTATTCCTAATACTCAACAACACAATGGTGTAGTAGAGATAAGAATTAAATATTGTTAATGTTAGGTGGATAATGGCACAACATGTTTTCCAATTGGAAATTGCACTAGTTTGTTGCCTATATCCCTAACTAAGTGCCCTCCATATAAGATTTTACACTCCATTTGAGTAATGGGTTAGCAGAGAGCCATCTATGGGCGATCTGTAACCGTTAAGCAGCTTATCTTTATTTTACTTCTCATAAGATTACGAAGTTAAGACCTAGGGTTCTATAGCGCATTATTGTATGCTGTCTTGTAAACACATAGGGTTGTGTGGCGCATTATTGTATGCGGTCATGTAAACCCTCCGGGTCATGTGCATATAGGTAAGCAGCTTTGTGGTAGTGTAACTAAGTCACATAAAGTTTTCTTAGTAAATGTGACATGTATAGAGTTTTGGAACTCTATAAGATAGAGAATTCTAAGCATAGTGCTTTTATGTAGCCTAGTTGAGAATGGAAAGAATTTTCCAATATCCTAGAGACAGTGGGAGCAATGTGCCTACTAATGGATTACTCCATTAGAGAAAAATACTCTACATTCTTAGTTGCGTGGTAGCGAATATGAAAATTTTTCATGTCATCACTGGGTGATTGAGAAGGAAACATTCATGATTGCTCCGCAAGATGATAAAGAGCCTAGGATAATGCCAAAGGCTCTAGTCCCCTGTTTTTAGAAAGTGAATTAATGTTGCGCAATTTAAGACAAAGTCTTTGAAGATTAACCATTTCTATAAATTGGTTGACTTTCCATTATGATGCGAAACTGTTCTAAAGTTATGCGTAATTTGGATAGTCATTGTTGAGGCATAAGGCTCGCTAGATACCAAAAAGTCGCACCATCGAGAAAAGTGTAGACCGTGAGGAGACTTCCTCCTGGGGAGTGAGATTATTTCGACTTAGGCTATGATTAACATAAGTTCGGAACATTAATTTGTGGACATTGTGACCCAACTTCTCGTTGGAGAATTGGATAAGTAGATCCGTAGGGATTTACCTTCTACTTTTATGGTGAAAAGTTAGAAGCACAAAAAGGTTGCTAGCTCCAATAAATCTTTTACAGCCTAAAACAGTTATCCAAATAGTGGTTCTTAGATTTCGTCAAGCCATGATAGGCAAACGATGATCGATGAAGACCACTGAGGCATGATCAATGGTCTAAAAGAAGTTTTTCCTTACTTAGTCATTATGAGCCAGGAATTTATAGAGTTGTCGCCACCTAGGGTGGGCAGTCCTCTATTTTAGATATGATGGACATGGGTGATGTAATTTATATGCTCGGATGTACGATCTTTAGGGATTGTTTTGGGAGAATTCCTATTTTGTCTTCGATGACTTACATAACGAATATCCTAGAGTGATTCTAGATGTAAAATTGCAAACCCATTGGCTTACCTATTGGTAAAAGCCAAAGCCTTAGCTATTGAGTGTATCCTCGGATTGTTTTTGGGAGAAACAGATGACCTATATTCTTTGACCTTTTTCTTTGTTGTGGGAGCCTAAAGTACGCTATGTGGGCGTATTCGGCATAATAAGTGTTATCTTTAGTAAATGGTCAACTGAGTTGTTTAGATATTGACCTTGCTCATTGGACCGTGGATAGAATTCTTTACTAGTAATATATTAATTTGCTCATTGTAAAATTCAATGCGCTAGTTGGGCGCATCCAGAATGAACGCAAATTGGTCACCAAAATATCTTTAGAGAGGTTATTGCGCAAGAGGTAGTGATCTTGAATCATTTCATGTAAGGCGCACATGATGGATTCCGTTGTATATACTTATCGCAAGAGGTGCTGATAAGGCTTATGTTTGGAATCTAGAATTGCGCAAGCTGTGGTCAATTTTTTTTCGATCACTTATTTTGAGATGATGGGATGTTGACACTATTATGGTTTGTGTCATAATGATTAGCAGATGATGATGTCAGCAGGCAAGATTGGCTCACTCACATGAGCAATCGCCCTTGGTGCTTGAGAGTGAGCGAGGATAAGACTAGTGGTTTATTTTTATTTGAAGCCAAGAGATGCTTAAAATTATCCACTATGCATGTCGCCTTGGTTACAACCAAGATGAGGTCGTGTTAAGGACCAAACATGGATGTTAGTACCCACTTTCTATGTTGTGCCTGTTATGATTAGCCAGATACGAGATCTCATTTGGCGCCTAGAAGGCGAGCAGATAGAGAATTCGGGTTAGGCGCTAGAAAGCGACTAGACTAATATCTGTACAGTGTATCGAGTATGACGTCACTCTTTTGGAAGAGTTACTCCACCGTAACATGTATTCATACTATATGTGCTTGGCGACTGAGTAATGAGGTGAGAGAATGGATCACTGTTTCCTCACCGTGTGAGTCTTACGTGTCATTATTGATATGACTTTCATTTTTGTACCATTTTGTGACTTTTGACTATGTCATAAGGTAAGGGGTTGATGTTCTGCTACTTTGGTATGTTGTCTGCGGTCATGTATGATTCGGCCTTAAGGGATATCACTAGAAAAACGGTCAATCCTAAACTAAATGGCATGAGGGCAAAGGGATGATCATCTAGTATTACACCACTGATGTATATTCACTGCCGGTAACTCACATCGCTCTGTATGAGAAGCGGATTGAGTGTGAATATATTGCAAGAATTGAGAGGGTCAAACATGCTCTTTTTGAGGGATTAGAGATGTTTTTTTTTTTGGACCGGTGTAATTACATGGGTCTGGAGTATATAAGACACTATTTCTGTTTTTTTTTTTTTTTTTTTTTGGGTTGATGTCTCTATGTTGGCTCATTTTGAGTTTCTAGTATAGAGCTCCCACATGCAGGTGTTCTCAACAGTCGCACGGTGCATTGGCTAGTATGAGATTGTTCATTTTTTAGGAGATTGAGATAGAGATGTGGCAGTGTCATGCCAACTCATGTGCGAGTGAGAGATGTTAGAAATTGGGCGCCCATGTGGCATGACCCTTTTTTGAGCTTTTTGAGCCTGAACCTCTTGAACCTTATCCATGTAAGTTTGAATTTTAATTCAAACTTATTTGAATAACCATTCAGTATATCTATATCTATCATATCAATAGATATGGATAGATGGATAGATATTTATTGGTTATTATTGATTATATACATCTGATAATGGGAGATACGTATATCAGATACGTTATGGGGTTTTTACCCATAACCTTTTTTTCCCATACTCTCCTCTCTCTCTGACTCTCTCCCAAAAACAACGATCAAGCCATTTGCACTGTGATTTGTGTGGGTGATATTCACTGTTGTAATATCACCCCATTGTTGGGATAATTAACCAGATTCAGAAAGCACGTGATTTACCCACGAGGTTCTTCGCTAAAAGGTATGATCTAAATATTTTATCCGCTGCGTTATAATGCTTTATGATTTACATATGACATTGAGAAGGAGAAGATAATGAGATTGGTACAGAGCAATCAAAGTAAAGTGGCAATCACAACTGATATGTGGACTTCTAGTAATAAAAAAAAAGATTTATGGCGGTCACGACATACTTTATTGATGATTCTTGGTCATTACAAAGCCGTATTTTGAGGTATATTTTTGCATATAAATTAATCTATGCTTTATTACAAATTGTTGTTGCATCATATATTATATGCATTCTACTGAAAACATGTCTTAATATGCTTTTGGTGTTGAATAGTTACAACGGAAGCTATTCATAATGTCTTGTTGATCAAAATTTTGTTTTAATTTATGATTTTAGGTTCATTTATGTTTCATGTCCACACATAAAAGAAGTTCTTTGTGATACTTTGCTCAATTGTTTAATGGATTGGGATCTTGATAGAAAAGTATCTGCTATCACTGTTGATAATTGTTCCACCAATGATGCGATGATTAACATTTTATTGGATAAATTGGATAGTAGTTCTCTTCTTTTGGGTGGACCTTTGTTTCATATGCGTTGTTGCACACATATTCTCAATTTGATTGTCAAAGATGGATTGGATGTGATAAGAGTATGTGTAGAGAAAATTTGGGATAGTGTATCTTATTGGACAGCAACTCTTAAAAGAGTAGAAAAATTTAAAGAAACAGCTCGTCAAGAAAAAAAAATTTGAATACTAAAAAGATAGGACTTGATTGTGCAACTAGGTGGAATTCAACGTATTTGATGCTTCAAACTGCCTTGTTGTATAAGGATGTATTTTATCGCTTGAAATATAAACAGACCCAATATACAACGTTGCCAAATGAGGAGGAGTGGGAGTTTGTTAGAGAAATTTGTGGGAGGTTCAAGATATTTTATAGAGCAGCTGAATTGTTTTCTGGAACTAAATATCCCACAGCCAATGTTGCTTTCGAAATTTATGTAAGATTAGGATAACAATCTCTCAATGGCTCTCTTGTTCAATTGAGGTGGTTAGGTCAATGGCATCAAAAATGTTAGGAAAGTTTGATAAATATTGGATTGTTATACATAGTTTTATAGGAGTTGATATTCTACTTGATCCTAGGTACAAACTTAGTGTGTTGGAGTTTTATTTTGATAAACTTTATGAAGATACAGTTGAAGAGGAAATTGTGAAGATTCGCCAACTTTGTTATGATTTGTTACAAGAGTATCAAAGAAAACTTAGTTTGGGGACAGATGCTAATTTTGAATCTTCGACGAGTCCAAAATTTGGGGATTTAGAGATAGTTTCAGATTATGATTTGTTTATTAGTAAAAAGTGAAGAAAAAAAAGTCAACAATGTAACATTAGAGTTGGACCATTATTAGAAGAGGATGTTGTGACAAGAACCCCCAATTTTGATGTGTTGACTTTGTGGAAATCAAATACATCGAAGTATCCAACCTTATAGGCAATAGGTAGGGATTTTTTTAGCTATTCCGGTATCCACTGTTGCTTCTAAGTCTACATTTAGCACTAGTGGTAGGTTGGTGAGCCCATATCGAAGTAGACTTCATCCAAACACTTTGGAAGCATTGATGCGTGCATAGAGTTGGTTGTGGGCTATAGAGATGCAAGGTATTTAAATAAATCAATATGCAATTATTTTTAAAATAAATATATTTTCATTGAATAGTCTCAGTACTTAATTTCTTTTCTTATTTTTCAGGTAATTCAACATTGGAATCAGTTGGTTACGCTACTATATATGATCAGATGGATGTGAATCAGAGTTGATCTTTATTTTTATTTTTTTTTGCATTTCTCTTGTTGGATGGCTCAAAGTTTCATGGTAGGATCTTTTTACATGTTATGCATTGTCTTTCAGTATATGGATGTGAATCAGAGTTAAGCAACATTTTTTTCTTTAATCTGTATTATCTTTGTGTAGGTTTTGTTGCTGGAGCGTTGCTACTGTTGGAATGCTGCTGCTACTGGTGTGTTGTTGCTGTAAGAAACTTGTAAAAAATTAGAGTTGAAATGTCAAAGAATGCACTTCGTTGAATTGGGAGTTGAAATGTCAAAGAATGTACATTGGGAGTTCAGTGTGTTTTGCTTTTAGTTGAATTAAGCCTTACTATAAACATCTAACTACCTTAATAATTTTGTGTAATTCATTTATGATGTTTAGAATTACACAGATAGATACTTTGACATACATGTGTATTTAGAGTGGAGTTATTCATGTGGATTTTGGTTGGCAGAAAGTTTTTTGACATTATTTTGTTGGTTCTATCATTAGGATCTTTGCTGTGCATTTTGATTTGTTATTTTTTTTTTTTTTTTTTTTTTTTTTAATTTATTTTTTTTGTGCGCTACCGTTGGGATAAACATGGGTAGCTATGTATTAGTGTTGGTTGGTAGAGCTCAGCAAACAATTCCTTATTTATGTCCTGATGCAATTGAATAAGGGTCTTATAACACTTTCTTCAAACAAGTTCTTCCACATTTTATTTCTTCAAATAAGCTCTTATAACATTATAGGAAAGAGAGAGAAAGAGAGAGAGATGGTTGTAATTTATTTATTTATTTTTAATCTTTCACATTTTTTCACATTTTTTTTTTCAATTGTTAAAACTTATTTGATTGTTTCAAAATTATATATTTTATTATTTTAAAACAAACTTTTTAATTAATTAATTAATGTGTATTTGATTTTGTTGTTAAACTAAATAAAATTAAGCATTCGTTTGGAAAGTGAGTTAGTTTTTTAGTTTTTTTTTGATTATTTTAGCCTGAGGTTAAAAAACTTAATTTGGGAAGGACTTTTGACTTTTTGACTTTTTTGACTTTTTTGTGAAAAAAAAATGTAATGATTATAGGTTAGATGTGATATTTTGTCTTATTGGGCTAAAATAGCCTATTTTGTCTTACATAACTATTTTAGCTCAAATTTTGTTTCCCAAACAGAGACTAAATAAAATTAAATGTATATTTAGCTTTAGTTGTGAACCTTTAAAAAAAAGAATCAAGTTGAGTTGAAAAAAATCTAAACCCTTTAGGAGATGAAAAGGATAATAACTATAGGAAATGAAAAAAATTTATTGTAGGGAAATAAAGATGTGAAATTAATATCCACTCCATTAATCCCATTAGCATCCCTAATTAGAAGAATATCTACTAGTTAACTCTCTCTTTCTTATTTTTTTTTTTTAATTATTAACTAATCATCGCATTTATATATTATTGGATTTAGAAAATGTATCTAAAAGAGACTTGTATATTTTTTTCAAAAGAAATAATCACCTTGGTTCTAGAAAATCGAATTTACTTTTCAAAAAATTGAGATTCTTGTTTTCTATATTTTACACATTTTTTTAAATTTTTTTTTAGATACACCTGATTTCATACACTTAAAAATACTATATTTATGAAAAAAAAATTTTAAAAATCACCAAATACGAAAAAAATACAATATATATATATATATATATTAAATTTCTGTACAAGTTTTTTACTTTTTAAATAAATTAAGATCAAAAGAATCTATTTTTTTTGGATTATTGGATTTAGAAAATGTATCTAAAAGAGACTTGTATATTTTTTTCAAAAGAAATAATCACCTTGGTTCTAGAAAATCGAATTTACTTTTCAAAAAATTGAGATTCTTGTTTTCTATATTTTACACATTTTTAAAAAAAATTTTTTAGATACACCTGATTTCATACACTTAAAAATACTATATTTATGAAAAAAAAAATTTAAAAATCACCAAATACGAAAAAAATACAATATATATATATATATATTAAATTTCTGTACAAGTTTTTTACTTTTTAAATAAATTAAGATCAAAAGAATCTAATTTTTTTTATTAAAAAAATTTGATTAAAATATTTAAAAAATCATTAAAAATACAACACTACAAATTGAAAACCCAAAAAACTATTATATAAAAATTATTGATAAAAAATGACATGAGTGTTGTGGAGATGAGTGTATTTATAACAAAATTATGAAATTAGCTATATTTTCTTCATCTTCAAATAGCAAAAAGGTGAGTGTGATTTACCACCCAAAAAGAAAAAAAAAAAAAAAAGGCAAAGAAAAAACAGAGTACAACATTTATCAGCACAAGGTACCAGTCTTTAGAAGGCAGATGCCTGGGGGGTTTTTCTGCAAAGATTTTAATCCAGGGGAGTTTTGCATATAAACCCAAAAAATCTGAAGAATTACTAAAAGCTCACGCTCATAAGGAGTGTGTGTGGAACACGCTCTTCACCATTTTCGCCATCCTCACAGACCCATCAAAATCATCATATTCCATGAACACACATCATCAATCAAACCCATCAAAATAAAATTAAACTCGATAAAATTACATACTTATATACTTTATTAATTAATACTACAAAACACTTCACTGATTTTTTTTTTTTTAAAAAAAAAAAAACCAAAAAAGAAAATCAAGAAGATGAAGAATCGTGTCTGGGAGAGTGAAGAGGGAACAAAGGCAAGAGCTCAGGTTCAGAGCCGCCTCGGGGTGTACTGAGTGGACTCGGATGAAAATAAAACCCCTTTTCCGCAATTGCTTTCTCTTCTTCCTCCGACGGCGTCCTCGGGCTCCCACGTGCGAAGAAATCCAGAGTCGACACGGGCGACACCATCACCATCATCTCACCTCCAAACCCTATCCCACTCCTTTGCCGAGTCGACCCGGTTAAAACCGAGTCAACACAGTTGATATTGTTGTTGTTGTTGAGTTTGATTTCGAGCTTTCTGGCAGTTTGTCTTCGTTCGTGGAGCTTGAAGGAAGATCGGCGAGGACCGATGGGGAGGGAGAGGGGGAGTTTGGGTGTGGAGGGGTCTAGGGGAGCTCCGGTGAGTCTCTGAACAACGGATCGGAAAGTTGAGGGGTCGGCCTGGACGAAAGTGGTGTTGGTTGATAGAGTGGGGTCGAAGGGTGCGGAGAGTGAGGATGGTTGAGATGAGACATTGTTGTTGGTGATGTGGGTGTTAGGGTTAGAAGAAGAAGAAGCCATGAAAGAGACTTGGATTGGAGGAATGGTGGTGGTGGTGGTGGTGGTGGTGGTGGTGGGAACAGAGGCTGAAAAAGAAAGCGGGAAGAGGGGGCATGAAATGTGGGGTTTTTATTCTTGTGATTTTAGAGAGAGAGAGAGAGGTGGGTTTGTTGCTTCTGTTTTTTGTTTGTTTTTTTGGTTTGGATTCCCGCTCACTCACAGTGCTTTTAGAAAGAAAGAAAGGGATTTTTATTGTTATTTTGAGCTAGTTTGGGAAAGAGGGTTTGATTTTTTTTTTTTTTTGGTTGAAATAGTTCAAAAAAAAAATAAAAAAATTTAATTTAATAAAATAAAATATTATATTCAACCTATAATTATTATATTCTTTCTCCTAAAAAAATTTAAAAATTCAAAAAGTTATTCTCAGGGTCCGTTTGGGAAAGGGCTCAAGTGGCTCATGAGCCACAAAAGACGAAACAGGCTCATGAGCCACAACAGACAAAATATCACATCCAATTCCATAATCATTACACTCTTCTCTCACAAAAAAAAACCAAAAAAGCCAAAAAGTCAAGAGCCCTTCCCAAACCAAGCTTTTGAGCCTAGGCTCATATAGCCAAAAAAGCCAAAAAGCCAAAGAGCCAGCCCACTTCCCAAACGGAGGCTCAAAGACTTTTTAACTCTCAAATTAAAATAGTTAAAAAGTCAATCCACTTTCTAAAACAACCGTTTGGAGACAAATAAAGTGAAGGAAAAAAAAAAATATATATATATATATATTCTTATATGAATTTAATTAGGATAAAAATTTTGTAAAAAAATAAGAATTTTAATTGTAAGTAACTACTTTTATAACAAATTTACATTTTGAATAATATTAGGGATCATGAAAAAAATATTATGAAATGTATCATGAAGATTTTTTATCATTTGATTAGTGTATGGTGTTTTATTGTGAGTGTAATCTAAAGGTGAAGAATCTTTCATGATCATTTTCATGATATTTTTTTCATGGTTCCTACTATTACTCTTACATTTTTATGTATTTTCTTGTGTTTTTGAAAGCTTAGTTACATGCTATTATAAGTTGTACAGGAAAATTAATTTTCTTGTAACTTCTACCATTTTTATGCTATTTTCTTTTGTTTTTTACAAGAAAATTTTATTTTTTTCCATTTTATTTATTTTTTTACTTTCTACAATTTTTATCCTAATTAAATTGAGCCTTAAGAAAAATGTTATTTACTAGTATGAATTTTTGTATTGAAAATTATCTTAAAAAATTAATGGAAGTGTTTGGGAAGAAGGTTAAGCTAAATTAGCTCATTAAAAGATAAAAAAAGGTCAACCAATTTCCTAAATATAACTATTTTAGCAAAACTAGCAAAAGGCCAAATAGCCAAATTCCCAAACAAGGCCAATAACTGTAATTTATAATTAAAAAAAATTAAGTTAATTCGATAATTATAAGTTTTTTATTTTTTGATATTTGTCTATAAAAAATAGATAATCTATGTTTAAATTACATGTGTTATTTATATTTTCAAAAACATGATAAAATAAAAATATTATAATTATTAAATTAAATTTATTTATTTTATTTTTTAAATAATCTATGCTAACAACCTTACAAAATAAATAATTTGAATTAGTAGGATAAGATTAGTAATAAAACTCACAATGTCTCATCCATGGTAGTGTAAAATGTTTGGAAAGTAGGTTGATTTTTTGGATTTTTAATTTTTTGATTATTTTAACTTAAACTAAAAAATCTCGTTTGGGTTAGATTTTTTTAGTTTTTTTTTACTTTTGTGAAAAAAAAAAGTGAAATAGTTACAGTTTAAATACGACATTTTATCTTATTAACTTTTTAACTTATTTTATCTTTTTGTAACTATTTTAACATTTTAGCCCCTAAAACCAACATGCCAAACGAGAGCATAGGGAGAAAGGAAGGAAAAAACGACATGAGGTATAATTAAAGATCACATGAATTATAACTAAAATAATGTCATAACTAAAAACAAAAAAATCATCATAACTAAAAAAGAAAATCACGTAACTAATGGTGCATATGATATATCTCTTTCAAAGGGTGTGTACTTTAGAATTTTCCTAAACTGAAAGAAATAATACTATCAAAATAATGGATTTTTGATGGGGAAATTACTTGCCAGTTGGACAAATAAAAAAAAATACCCAAACATGAACCCTATAATTTTTTACTTTCACCCCATCCCAAAATCACTTGCACTCTTATTCCATTGTTAAGTAATTTCTCCATTTTTGATTTCACTCTGTTGTTATTTCTAGTTTTCATAGTTTAGAGTTTGTTTGAAATTGATTATTTTTATAATTTTTTATTTTTATAAAAATAATTATTTTGAAAAGTTGGTTAAAAGTTAATTTTTTGATTTTTTTTAAATATTTTAAAAAAATAAAGAAATGATTTGATTCACAATAGATTAAAAGTCAAAAAGTAATTTTTATTATCTTTCCAAAAGAGACCAAAGTCTTACATAAAAATAAAAAGTGTGATTTTATAAATTAATCATTTTAATAATTTTTTTTTATAAAAAATATACAGAAAAATAAAAAATGTGATATGATAATTTATAAAAAAAATTATTAACCAGCAAGATGCTAGTATAATTTTGGATAAACTACACTAAAAAAAATTATATAGGTACTTAAATAATATAAATAAATAAATTTCCCACCTGGTATTTACTAAGAATAATCACTGTTATTATTATTATTAATTGAAATATTAATATGATTGATAATCTTATTTTTGGGTATGACTTATTTTTTTAAAATTTTTTTAAAATTCTTTTGTAAAAATTAAAAAGATAATATAACTTTAAAAAAATTAAAAAATTAACTTTTTAATCGTTTTCAAAATAGGCCAAAAGTGGAATTGAAAATGGTTGAAAAGTTTGGAAATTTTGAAGAAAGGGGGCTCAAATAATAATAATAATAAATAATGTTTGAAAGAGCTGGCAATGAATGATGATTCATGCGGAGTCAGCGGGGCATTGAAACAGGAAACGAGGACGGCAGAGAGAGAGAGAGAGGAGACTTTGCAGGGAGGAGAGAGGAGTCACAGATGGGTCAGACAGACCTGTGTTGTGTCATGTGTGCCTTCTCTGTCTTTTTCTCATAGTAGAAATTATTGGGTAAGCTTGAAATATTCTTCGTGTAAATTTAAAAAAAAAAAATTAAAATACAAAATTTATATATCTCAATTTTTAAATAATTATTTTTTTATTTGTTTAAATTATTTTTACCTTACTGGACTACGTTTGGGGACTTCATAAAAAATAAAAAATAAAAAATAAAAAATAAAAAAATCACTATTATTTATCATATTTTTTTTATTATATATCTTTTCAAAAATAATAAAAAATAAACAAATTCCAAACACCTTTTACATAAAAATTGTACCATATACTAAAAAAATTAAGTAGCTTCAGATGAGTGATACCAAACAATCACTCATTTACCACCAGGATGGTCATCGAGTGGAGAAAGCAGTTCTATCTGAGGGGTAATTTCGAGAATGTGAAAAATAGTTAGATTTTCGGTTGGCACTGGCATGGTTTGGCAAGTTGATTTGGATAGGTTTGGAGCTGTTTTAGTCATAAAAAATAAAATAAGTTATTTTAATCACAATAAATAAAATATTATATTCAATCCATAATCATTACACTATTCTCTCATAAAAAAGTTAAAAAGTCTTTCCCAAATTAAGCTTTTTAACCTAAGCTAAAATAGTCAAAAAAAAATTAAAAAACTAACCCACTTCCCAGACAACACCTTTGAGATCTCACATTGTTGCGTTCGATTTTAGACTATTTTGTAGCGTGTGATTGAACTTCATTGATGTCTTGATAGTGGATCATTTCCTATAAATTATCCTCTGTTTTTTATTTTTTAATTTTTTGTTAAATTTGTTAACAAAAATGGATCACTACTGTTTTACTAATATAAAAAATTTTGTTAGTTGAAAACATCAAATGAATAAATTAAAAGTTAACGAGTGTCCTTGAATAGAAATTTTCTGGTCTTTTAGAATTATCATGTGCAGTAATGATTTAAAACTTTAAATATTGAGCTCTAAATTCACCACTAGTGAGGTAGAAATAAAAACAAAAAAAAAGACACAACACATGTTGTGGCAGTAGGTGGAACCCACTGTCACATCACTAGTGACACCTCTAATTAAAGGTCTCAAGTTTTATTCTTGTCATGTGACTATTGTGCTATTTACGAGGTTGGTTAATTTGACTTTTTTTTTGTTAAATATAGTTTTAAAAAATAAAATCAGTTAGAAAATAATAAGACAAATTTGGTTATATTTGTCATATACTAAAAAAAAGTCAAAAAGTCACTATTTTATTTAAGGCCAAGTTTGACAAGTTGAAAAAAAGCCAAAAAACTAAGGCACCGTTTGGTGGAGTTTTCAAAATCTAGTTCCACACTCACTTTTGAGTGTGGTGTTTGTTTAGGATTTTCAAATCATAATTCTACACTCATTTCTCAAAACTCAATTCAAAACATAATCATTACTTTTCAAAACTCATAACCAAACACATAATTCAAAACTCTTTTCAAAACTCCATTCAAATCAATATTTTAAAAATATTTTAATTTTGTTAAGATTTTAAATATTTTAATATTTAAATATGTTATGCTTTTTTTAATTTTTTTAATTTTTTGAATATTTTAAATATTTTAATTTTTAAATATTACGATTTTAATTTTTTAAATTTTAAAATATTTTATAAAAATAAATTTAAACTCTATTTTATAAAAATATTTTTAAATATTTTAATTTTTTTGTTATGTATTTGGTTATGATTTGAGTGTAGAGTTGTGAAAATAGTATGGAGTTTCGAGTTATGAGTTTTAAAAATAATTTTTTAATTGAGTTTTATTTTATGTGTTTGGTTATGATTTGAGTGTAGAGTTATTTTTAAATTTAAAATATTAAAATTTTAAATTATTTTAATTTTTTGAATATTTATTTTAATTTTTTACTTATTAAATTTTTTAGATTATTTAAATTATTTAAATATTTATGATTTAAATTTTTTGAATATTTATTTTGAAAAAAAATTATTTCCTTTGTAGTATTTTTAATTAAAAATTGATTAATGTTATTTTTTGTTAATAATAAATTTTTTTAATTGAATTTTAAAAAGAGTTTGGTTATGAGTGTTGATCAAAATTTTCAATAATGTGAAAGTAATGTATTTTGTTATGAGTTATAACAATTTGAATTAAATTTTAAAAACTCTTTTCAAAACTCATAACCAAACAAATTTTCTTACTTCACATGTCAAATCAAACTTTCAAAACTCAATTCTACACTCAATTCAAAACTCAATTCCACACTAAATTCAACACTTCATTCAAAAATCATAACCAAACAAATTTTCTACACTCAAATCATAATTCTAAAACACACAAACTCAAAATACAACTCATATTCTCAAATCATAGTTACAAAGCTCTACCAAACAGAGCCTAAAAGTTACTCAAAAAATTAAAAAGCTATCACTATTCACCAAAAGTCAAAAATTATAGTGCACAACTCCCAATCCTAATTTTTCCCTACACACTAATTTGTACAATTTTTTAATACACATTTTTTCATAAAAAGTCAAAAAGTTAACCTAAACAATCATATTTTTTTCCTCAACTTTTTAGTCCAAAAAGTCAAAAAGTACACTATTTAGGATATCCCAAACAACCCTAAGTCACATCATCTTATTTAAATCATATCACTTCTTCACCACATCCCTTCAAACCCAATTCATATTTCATAAAAAATCAAAAAATATACTTATTTAGAATATCTCAAACCACCCGTGTTTTGTGATCTTTCATACTATTTTTATATGGATTATGCCACTTGATGTGGAGTAATTAATAATATTTTATTTCATTTAGTGAGTATTAAAAGTTGTTTAATTTTAAATAATAGATAAAAAAAACAGAAAGTTGTTAAATACATTTAAATTTTTTTTTTTTTTTTTTTGAAGAAGGGAATTACATCTAATTTAATTAAGGTTTTTATTAACATGTGCCCTAAAGAGCATTAAATAGGTACAATTGCTCTCACTAGTATAAGAAGTTGTAAAAACTTAAAATGTTGTTTAAATTAAGGGAAATTCTACTCACATTACTAACCTATCTCCTTACACTTTTAAAATTTAAAATTTTTATTTAATTTTCTTACAATTTTTATAATATCATTCCTACCCTCATCCCTACCATTCACTCTTCTCCTTACACTCAAACCTTTCAAACCCTAGTTTTTTCACCTCTAACTAATATAGCCATTGTCGCTGTTTGCAACCATTGTCGCCGACCACAACCACGCAAGCTCTCATCGCCGCTGCTGCCATCACCATTATCGTTTGCAACTGTCACCGCCGATCATCACCATACAAGCTTTCATTGCCGCTGTTGCTACCTTGAAAGCTCTCTGTCATGACCAAAACCTGCCCCTAAAAGTTTGGACCATAACCGGCCAACAATCCCTCGATTATCTACGGCCTCATTCAGAATACAAAATAGTTTTAATCATGGGGCCTAAGTGAAAGCAATTAACATGAATATGAAGTCCATTGAACAATGCCTAAATGATCAAGTTATGCCATACCAATATACATATTATGACTTACAAACACAACTTAGGTAAATTGAACCCTTCATCATTTAATTACAAGTTTACAAAACCACTTTATCAAAAACAAACAACAAAAGGCTTTACAAAGACTTAGCACCAACAAGTCAACAAAAGCTATCAAGTAGGCTCAACAAGACAGGTTCACAAAAGCATGTTGTGGGCTGACCCTAAGGTTGTTCTTCATGCTGTTCACCTACATACCTACATACATATAACATATAACATATAAAGTGAGTAAAGCTCAGTGAATAATAGTAAAGTGGAGAGATATAAATGAATAGTTTTGTATGTAAAGAAAACACACTAACGAAATACAACATTTTTCAAGTTAAAGCATTCATGCCATTACCCATTTTACATTTATAAAATGGCCTCAAGCCCACAGTTAACAGAACGGCCTCCGACCCACGTAGAACAGAACGACATCTTGCTCACATATAACAGATTTCAATATCCAGAACATATAGCAATCATAAATTTAGGAATAATTAGAATCTAATTACAATACTATTACTCACAGTGATTTCGGCCAGGCGATGATCCTTCTTGCAAGCAACCTACACAACATGGCACACATATAATTTTGGTAAACCATCCGTTCATCTTTCTTTTAATTTAACCACGTATGTGTCAATGAGTGCCCATTAACTTCCCGAAGGGTCTAAACATGGTCAAAATCACATTCAGAGGGTCGAGGAGGTTAACAGAAATTTACGAATTTCTCCTATGGTTTGCGAACATGCGGAAGCCCCTCATCGCACGTGCCGAAGGTGGTGCACATACGACCTGCAGGTGCAATTAATACAGAAGGCTCAACTCTGTTTTGTTCTAGTTTCCGCACGTGCAGAGCTCACTGCCGCACGTGCGGTTCTGGGCTCATCTCTGCAGTCCGAAAATGGGTTCAACTCATTTTCAAGCCTTAATTCAAAAACATGATATATATATATATATCTAATTAAAGTGTAACACAAACTTAAGTGGATCAAAACTTGCTTAAATTCCACCTTTTTAACCCTAGCTTTCAAGATTCCTTAAAGTTCTTCATTTCCTTTGAAATTCAACTAGATCTTCACTTGTATGTAACTCTTTGAGTTCAAAACATACAAAATCTAGAGATTAAGGCTCAAATTCTCACCATCAAACTCAAGTCAAGTAAATTCAAAGGAATTAACTCTTAAATCAAGCAAATCCAAAGTATCAAAGTCAATTTCATGAGTATAGTTCATTTTAACCCTTTGATTCAAAACCCTAACTCATTTGAGTGTTTAAGCTCCATTTTAAGTCTTGATTTTGAGAAATTGACGAGTTAATTCAAGAGTTTTAGTTAAATCATACATATCTGGAGCTAGATCCTTGAATTCTCTACCAATTCTTCAAGTTCTCAAGCTTCTAGATTGAATCCCTCTTCTTTCTCTTCTTCTTTTCCTTAGGTTTTTCTCCAACAAGGTTTTTGTTGAGTATATGTATTGACTACAAGGCTTAAGTAAGGCTACTTCATCATATATACATACATAGCCCTTAAACTTGCCACTTAACTTAATTTCAAGTTGAAAATTAACTAATTATGGGTTAATTTAATTAAATCAAATTAATTCATTATGAATCAAATTTTTACCAAACCTCACACTAGGCTCTAAAAATTATGCTTATCACAAATATTTAATCAGCTTTAGTTTCTGGTGCCTCTAAGGCTTTCAATTTTCAGTTCAAAATTGTAAAATCAATAGATTTTTCCTACACCAACAGATATAAGTTCAAAATCATATAATTCACACAATTAAGTATGCCATTTCATACCAACATATAATCACATATATAATTAAAGAATTAAAGTAAAATATGGGGTTGGGTTATCACACTCTCACTGTTGTCAAAATCATCACCGGTAACTACCTTCGTAGCCTCAGCGCCATTACGACTACCTCTTCTGCAATCTACCATTGGCAACCCAATCCTACCACTATCGCAACTTCATCCCCATCTTCGCCGTTGCAAACCAACTCTATGCTTTGCCGCTCCACCGCGAATAGCACCATTGTAATTGTCTCACCTTTGCCATTGCAACACTAGACAGAGCACGGAGAGAGATAGAAAGCGATACCAGATCTATTTTAGATCTGAAGAAAGAAGAAGAAGAAGGAAGAAGACGGTGACGAGGGGAGATGGGGGCAACGATGAAGAGGGGCCTAGGTAAAGGGGAATGGTGGTAGAGTGGTGCAGAGTACTGGTGACGATGGTAGGCTGGTGAAAATGGTGGTGATGGAGTAGAGGTAAAGAAACTAGGGTTTGCAAGGTTTTTATGTAAAGAGAATAGTGAATGGTATGAATGACTGTAGGAATGGTATTATCGAAATTGTAAAAAAATAAAATGAAAATTTAAAATTTTAAGAGTGTAAGGAGATAGTTTTGTAGTGTAAGTGAAATTTCTCTGAAATAAAATAGTTACCTTGTTGTTTTTGCTTTCATTTTAACCTTTTATTTCTTTTTTTGGTATAGAAATAATTTTTAAAAATCCAAAAAAAAGAAAATCTTATTTTTGTATTTATTTTATTAAATTAATTTTTACTTTTTCAAAATAAAATTTGAAAATTCAACCAAGCAAAAATAATTTCCAACCAAAGTTCTTTTTAATTTGGATTAATTTAAAAATAATGAAAAATATAATATATAAAATTAAAAAAAAAAAAAAACTCACCATCAATTTGGTACCCCAAGAATTGGATATATTTGTCTACATAAAAGTAAATATCAAATTTATTAGTTTCTTGAAAAATATTTAATTTATGGGTAAATTACAAACACACCCATGAGATTTGTTTCAAATATGAATTGTCATCTATAGTTTTAGAAATTACATCTCACCCCTTGAGATTTTAAATTTTATAATAAACAGTCACTTTTATTAATAAATCATCAAGTCAATTAACAGTTTTTAATGATGTTAGAAATTTATTTCAATTAATAATACAGGTAATTTTATTATTGTGTGGGAGAGCAATTAAAAATTTTATTTTTTCAATTAATTTTGTTAATTAAAAAATTCCAGGGTAAATTACTCTTTGCACCCCTACACTTTATATCAAATCTCACTTTGGCCCCTACACATCAAATTGTGACACTTAACCCCTTACACTTTTGGTCAAGTGTCACTTTGGCTCTTCTATTAGCATCATTGTTAACCGAGGTTAGTCATATGAAAAACATGTGAGGATAAATTACACTTTGCACCCCTGCACTTCACACAAAATCTCATTTTAGTCTCTACACATCAAAATTGTGACACTTAGCTCCCCAAAGGATAACTTCTGTTAACCTCACTATTAACAGAAGGGCCAATGTGACACTTGACTAAAAGTACAGGGGCTTACGTGTCACAATTTGATATGTAGGGACTAAAGTGAGATTTTGTGTAAAATGCAAGGGTGCAAAGTGTAATTTATCCAAAATTCTAACAAATGAGTATTTGTAATTTTTTAAATCACAGGGGGTAATGTGTATTTTAAGTAAACCTCAAGTCAGGGGGCATATTTGTAATTTATCCTTAATTTATTTGTTCGAGAGCAAATTTCATTTTACCCCTCTAAATTATTGTCATATTTCACTTTACCCCCTTAAACTAAAAATTATAACACTTAACCCCTTTCATCTGTTCATTCTTTTCAATTTAAACCTTAGCGACAAAAATACCCTTTTAACTATAGGAGTAAATTACACTTTACCCCTTTAAAATGTCACTCAATATCACTCTACCCCTCAACTAAAAAAATGTTTGTTTTTTAATTTAAAGGGTAAATTACAATTTACCCCATAAAGAATGTTTGATTTTTAATATGAAAAAAATTACTAAAATATAAAATATGAAAAAATTATAGAAAATACATTATTTTTGAATAATTTTTGTATTTTCTATAAATTTTTTGTAATTTTTATTTTTAGTAATTTTTTGTTCATATTTTAGTAAAAAAATTTAAATTTCTAGATGCATTTAAACATTAAATATTTGTGAATTTTTTTTAAAAAAATCACTAAATATGAAAAAAAAATAAAAAACATAAAACAAAAACCTGATATATTTTTATATTTCTTGTTTGTGAACATTTTTTAGATTTTTTCATAAATATTTTCATTGTTTGGCTTTCAATTTTTTTTAATTTTTTTTCTAACAAACTAAAAACTACTTTAGTGATAAAATGAAAAAAAAAATAAACAAGTCCAAATTGAAAATGATATTAGGTGATAGTTCAAGGGGATAAAGTGATATGAGGTGATAGTTTAAAAGTGTAAAGTGTAATTTATCTAATTGGTGAAAGGGTATTGTAGACACCCCATTTTTGATCGCCCTTAAGACTTGAGCACCACAGGTTAATCACTCGATGATGAAAGTTATGCTGTACAAATGTTCGATTTCTTTAGCAAAAAGAGCTCTAAATCCTAACCTTACACCCCATTTTAAACCAAAACAATTTTGACCAAAATCATTTTAGACCTTAAAACCCTCTTTTTCAAAATATTTTTTTCTAAAGTTTTTATGATATTCTGAGGCTCGCATTTTGTTAAAAATTGCACTTTTCGTAAATCAAGCAAGAACAAAGTGGAAATAAATGGAAGAGAAGTGAACTCTTTTAAAAATATTTTGAAATATCTTATTTAGAGTGTAAACACTCCATTTTTGACCGTCCTCAAGACTCGGTTGTGTTTGCAGGTACATCAGAACATAGTTTTGATTGCTCATCGGGCATTCGACTTTTACGGCGGAACGTCACAGGTTCCAGTTTTCCAGACCCTGTATCCTTTTTGCCCCATTCTTGGACCATGACTTGGTCCTTTCAGAATGTGTTTCTTGGTGCACTGTCGGCCCCCTTTTGGACCTGTCGGCCTCCACTTTGTTGCTGCCGGCCATTGATTGAGCCTGTCGGCTATCAATGAGCCACTACCGGTCATCCTTGATGGCTGGTAGCACCCCTGTCTCAGCAGGTTTCACTCCAGATCTTTTGAGCTAGCTGGAATCCTTTTATCTGCCCTTCATACACGTGTATGGAGGGATGAAGCTCTTGCCAAGCTTCTTGAAGAAGCTTTGCATTGTTTTTCTTCTATATAAGGATCTCTTCTTAGCAGAGGTTCAGCATTTTTGAGAAGAAATCTCTCTCTCTCTCTCTCTCTCTCTCTCTCTCTTTTTCTCTCTCTCTCTCTCTCTATATATATATATATTGTTGTTGATTTGTGCCTTGAAGTGCATTTTCCTTGCACTTTTACACTACAACACTTAGAGATACACCACCATCTTTGGATTGAGGTTCTTGGGAGGACTTCTTGAGCTCTGAAAGTGAGATTTTACCCTCTGAAGTTGCTGGTTTCGAAGTTGATCTTCAAGGGTGAGCTTCTTCCTATTTTTAGTATTTTTTTGTATCTCATTTTGGCCATTCTTGCATATTGTTTTAGGTCTTGCTTTCAACTGAAAAAAGTCTTGTATTTAAGTACTTTTGAAGTTTGTTTAAGGTCATTTGGCTGTTGAGGGTCTTCAACCCTCTTGTTGGCCTTGTTTGGCCTTGTTTTGAGCCATGCCTTGAGGCCTTCGAGCTAGCCTTGGTTTGGCCTTCTAACCACTGAAATCTAGTGGATCTTCAATGGTAGGCATGTGGTTTTGAGGCCTCAAATCAGAGGGGGTGGCCCCCTCTCTTTTGGTTTTTGTTTGCTTGCATTTTTGGCCTTCCAAAGGAGCATGCCTCTCTGTACTTTTAAGGCTTGGTTCAGGCCTTTTTTTGTGACTTTTAGGACCTACCTTGGCTCTTTCCACGGCTGGTTTGGTCACCTTTTGCATGCATCTTGTATGTGTAGTGTAATCTCATTTGTAGCTCATCAAAGTAGCATATTTGCCTAGCTTGTATTGAGTCCATTTCAGTAGGTTTTTGGTGATGTTTTACCATGCCTTAAATCCTTTTTTGGTTGGTTTTGTCACTCCATGCATGTATGATACACTTGTAGTGTAAATCCCATAAACTAGCTTTATATGCTTCTTGCTTTAACATGTTATCCTAGCTTATGTTGAGTCTATTTCAGCATGTTTTTGGTGATGTTTTGTCATATCATAACTCTTTCCATAGCTGGTTTGGTGATCCTTTGCATGCTCCATATACTTGTAGAACAAATCTTGTTTACTAGCTTTATGTGCATGACGTTTTGACTCATCATCCTAGCATATTTTGGCTTTGTTCCAGATGATTTTATTCTTATTCTGGGCTATTCTTGGACTATTTTGGGCTGCCATGGCCATATCACTTGTGTTTTGTATAGCTATAGTGCAAATGCTTAGGCTAGTCTTGGGTTTTGAAGCCCCTACCATGCCATACATATGATGTTTGCATGCTTTGTCATCATTCTAAGTGTTATTTCAGTCCATGAAATGTGGCCATACAGTTGCATTTGACATGCTTTTAATGCCTTGGAGCCTTGGCTTTTTATGCCTCAAGAATGAACTTTTGTGCATGCCATTAAGCCTAGGCCTTTGGGTCATCATATTAGTGCATTTTTGGTCTTGTTATACCATGATGTAACTTTGTTTTATGCTGTCCAAATCATGCCATATTTGTTTTCAATAGGTGTAGTGCATTGCCTCTTTTATAGCCTTGCATGCTCCTTGTTTTTGGCCTCTTGTTCTAGCTCGTATTGGCTAGCTTCGAGCTTGTTTTTGGTCTTATTTGGACCTGCCTTGGGACTGTTTTAGGTTCCCTTAGCCCTTTGGGGCTTGCCTTGCATGGCCATGGCTTAAGTCCCTTTGTTAGTTTCGAGCTTTGAGCTTTTTAACATGCTATGCTTGCATTATTTAGTTGATTTGGCATCAATTTACATGAGATTTCAGAGCTTACCTTGTTGTCACATATCCATGGTTGTCACTCTTTAAGTGTGCTTAAGAGTTGCATCTTTGTGCCTTAATCCTTGAGCCAATTGGCGTGCATGTCTGCCTTGCCTTTTCATGCTTTTCATACTATCAATTCATCACCAATGGCCACTGATTTTAGGCATGGCTGAGGCCTATCCATCTTTAGTGTAAGCCCATCTTACCATGTTGTCACATGCTTGTCCCATTTCGTATGCTGTTGCATACTTGTCCGCCGTCACATGCTTTGCATGTTTGTATGTGCATGTTGCATTTTATCATGTTATTCAAGGTTGTTACCTCACATCATGCTTATATGCTTGTTGCATGCTCGGGTTATTGCATTGCATGTTTGCATGCTTAAGTCATATTGCATGTTTGCCATGCTTGTTTTGCATTGTCGTTTGGATTAAAGTGTTAATCTGAGCACGAGGAATGAGGGGCGTTTCATACTTCAAGTGATGAAACGTGTCTCAATTCTCGGTCGCCGACGCTCTTGATGATTCATGATAGAGTTTTAGACTTTATGTGTTTATTTGTGCATTCATTTCATATTGATTTGCACAAGTTGGATCTTTGGCCATCATGCATCGGGATGCATGATTGATGGTCGTAGATCCGACTATGCCTCTCCCTTGATGTTTTGAGATGATATGGGGTGGTATAGTGCGTACATATCCTTGGGAGACCCTCCATTTTTTCTATTTTGTGCTCTATTGCAGCTTGGTGTCCCAGCACATCGGTGGCCGGCAGTGCCTTGCAGATGGCCGGCAGTGCCTTGTTGTTGGCTGGCACCCCTTCATTTTTGGTCGGCAATGGCTCCCCATGGCTGGCAGGCCACTGATGCACTCCCTAGTATGTTTTTGGTAAGGTCCAGTAGGAATTCCTTGAGGACACCCTGCAGACAGAGCCTTTAAAGAGCAACCGAAGAGCTTTTCGGGGCGGCATCCGAGCATGCATCCTCTCCTTCTTCAAACAGAGCTGGAGCAGCTTGTTTTTCATGCTTACTTGTTAGTTAGCATCAATTTGTAATAATTAGTTAATTTGTTAATTAATTAAGTTTTGTAATAATTAGTTATAGCTAGTTATTCAATTCGGTTGTGTAATAATTAATTAGCTTGTTAGTTAGTTAATTAGTTGGCATGTATTATTTATTCGGACCCTCCGTTGAGAGGACCAATTTTGTAATAAGTGTGCGTACGTGCGTGCATGTCTTTCAACCTCCATTTCTTTCTTCCTTTTACTTACCTGCTTTCGTTGGTTAGTTTTAGGTCATGTTTCAAATTAGCATATTTATGCTTTGCATGTTTGCATTCATTCATCTGTCTAGCATACTCATGTTTGCATCATTAATCTACATTACATGCACCGGGCTCGGCGCATCATACTAACTGCATTATAATTTGATACCAAGTTGAATACATGTATCAATTATCGCATCTCATATGTCATCTTAGAATAATTGAGCCTATTTCTAGTTGCATCTTGCATGTGTTGCATTAACCATCTTAACATGAACTAGGATCATGCATTGATTTCTAACTAGTTCTTTGTTTTGGCTCGGAGTACTAGGTAAGCTTTTATGCTTTAGCATACTACATGTGTGTAAGTGTTGTCATGATAGCATGCTTGCCGTGAGGCTATTTGCTTAAGTGTTTAACTGCCTGAATGCCTGTGGGTGAAAGTTGGATTGCTTGAATTGGAACAATTCATTGAAATTCGCATTTTAGCCTACTTACGAGTAGCAAATTTCAGATCATTTTCCAAACAAACGGATATGCGATGCTCTGTTCCAAATTAGACGATCTAGTCTATATTTGTTTTGTTGTGCGCATCACATAGTAATTCTAGCTAATTAACTGGAATAAGAACACATGTGTTTTCAAAAACTAGATATCATGTTTAGTAGTGGCCGATCTTTGATCGGGCGAGCGGGGGTGCTCATAGATGACCTTCCCCAATCGTACCCAAGTTCCCGAGCCGAGGCAACTTTGGTGATGACGGACACGTGGCCTTAGGCACGAGTCAGGGTTTCCTAAATTCCTCCCAAAATAAAATATTTAGGTGGCGACTCTGTATCTGGCAAAGCAGTCCATGTTTGGCACTTCTTTCTTAAAAATCAATTTTCCAAAACGATTTACCGGATTTGGACTATTTGGTGATTTATCATTCTTGCATTGCACTTTGCGAGACCAGATTCAGAACCATGACATTGAGTCCGAACTGTACTAGCTCAGAACAAAACGAGATTCGCGCCTCCGCAAGAAGCACGGATATCGGAGAGTTCCCGGGAGTGCGTCTACATAGAGGTTTGGATTTGAAGAAAATTGGAGGAGAAGGAAGAAACCTAGTGGGGGAAGAAGTTGGGCATAAACTCTTAAGAGAGAACCGGAGAGCCTTCACTAAATCAGGTCCATCTTTTTGTACACTTGGTCTTAAGTTGTAAGGCCACCACCAGTAGAAAGTAGACTTTTGGGGCTTCATTATACACTCAAGAATCTCCTAAAGCCGAGTTCGGATGAGGGAGATATGGCGGTGTGAAGTTAGGCATCAATCCGGTTAAGCCAAAACTGAGCAACCTTTACTAAAATAGGCATATCTCTTAACACACTTAGAATTTAGATGTGAGGCTACCACTATTGGAAAGTAGACTTTCGGGGCTTCAATTTAGACTCAAGAATGACCTGCAAAGGAGTCCGGATGAAGGAGATATGCCCATTTGAAATTGGGCCTGGAAGTAGATTTTTGATGGCCGACCGGCCATCATTGGTGGCCGACAATGCACACTTCTGGCCGGTTGGCCACTGGTGAAAAAGCAAGATATTTTGTGCCTGTTGTCCCCCAAAAGCTCCAGCTGTTTAAGGCTTGATATTTTCGACCTGAGGAGCAGTTTTTCTATATATTCCAGGCCAAACCTCTTGATTTAAGGTTCAAAAAAATTCCAAAAGCTCCAATTTTTGGAATTCTTTCTCTATCGCTATCTCTATCTTGTAACCTATACACCTTACCCAAACACTTCCTAAACCAATATTGGAGCTCTCCTTGCTGAGATTGTTGAGTCCAAATTTCAGCCATTAAGAGTGAGAATTGGTTGGCTTGTGAACAAAAGTGTTATTCTTCTTCAAGAGGTATAATTTTGATCACCTTTGCACTGCTTCTTTTCTATCTTTTCTTGCTGATTTAGAAGTGTTTTTCAACTATTTTTATGGGCTAAAGCTTATGGTTTAAGGCTATTAAAGGTATATGAGTTAATCACCCTTTGAACCTTGTTCTCTGAGCCTTTCCACTTGTGTTTCTCATCTCTTTATCAAAATTTTTCCAACTTTTTACCACTGATTTTCAGAGGTTTTCAAAGGCTAAAAAATGTTGTTTTGAGGTCCCAAAATTAGAGGGGTTAGCTACCTCTCTTTATGCTTGTTTACTAGCTTAAAAGCTCCATGTTTTAGCTTATTGTTTTAGCTACTTTTGTCTTCATTCCAGTATGTTTTCCAACTAATTTTAGGCTATAAAAACTTTGTGTTTTTAGGCTGAAGCTTGGGTCCTAAGGCCATTAAAGGTTGAGGGGTTGATAGCCTTTCTTTGTACCTTATTTGGAGGCCTTTGCCCTTGTGTTTCCCGCCCTTGCATCATCTTTTTCAGAGCTTTTAAACATTATTTTTCAGAGCTATTTCAGTGGCTAAAATCATGTTTTGAAGTCCAAAATTTGAGGGATTAGACTCCCCTTCTTGTGTCTTGCTTACTAGCTTAGCTTGTGTTATGTTTTAGCCTATTATTCTAGCCTTTGTTAGCTCAATTCTAGCACATTTTAGGATTGTTTTTAACCTATTTTAGGACTATTTTGAGCTGTTAGTGGCATTTGAGCTTTGCTTTGTATGCTTGTAGTGTAATAGTCCTCACAAGTTTGGTGTTCTAGGCCTTAGACACCATCTTGTTTGAGTTGATAGCATTTATTTATGTTTTTATCACTCATTTCCAGCACTTAATCACCTCTGTAACCTCTCTCCTTTCTTAGCTTTTGATATGTTTTGAAAGGGTTTCAAACTACTTGCTTGTTTAAAGTATGAGATTAAGGTCTTGTGCTTAATGGTTTAATCCCTTTGGGGTTCATTACCAATGACATGATGTCTGTTTCATGCCTAAAACAACTTTTGGTTTGATCCCTCTTTCCATTAGAGGACTTAATCTCACCCCTTGGACTCAACTGATTAAAGGATAGAAATGTAACTAAAATGGGGTAATTAAAACTTGGAAATAAAAGTGAGCAAGATATTAATTTGTTGTGTTCAATCGGACGTTAATTGAACACATGGAAACTTGGGCCATTTCATACTCATTAGTGATGAAATGGGCCAAGTTTCCAAGGTCAACCACTTCCCTTGATCTCTCATGGAAGGGAGGAGATTAGAGTCTTATTTTGTTGCATTTAATGAAATTGCACACTTTGGTTTGTTAGCCATCATGTAATGAAATTGCTTGAGTTGATAGTTTGTGAACTAAAGTTTGTCTCCTTTTGATTTCCCAATGAAAAAGAGAGGCAAAGTGTGCAAACAACACTTGAGAAATATACTATTTTGCTCTGTTTGCTCTTTGTTGCAGCAAGGAAGTCCAGGTTATCAGTGGCCGATAACCACCACTAGTAGTTGACCGGCCACCAGTGGTAGCCGACTGGCCACCATTGGTAGTTGACTGGCCCCTTGTCGGCCATCAGTGAAATTTGCACAATGTGTTGGTAAGGTGGAGCAGAGGTGTTCTGGAAGTGGGCAGAATTGTTGGTGTTCAATGTGCAAACAGAGGCATTTAGCAGTAAGGCAGTGGCTTTTCGGGTGGAAACCGAGCATGCATGGACCTCCCTCACTTCCCAGGATTAGCTAATTAGTTTAATTAGCAATAGATCAAATATGTATTATAATTAATTAGTTGTAGCTAATTAAGTGTTGTAAATAATTAGTTAGTTTAACTAGTTATTCAATTTCATTTTGTAATTAGTTAACTAGAATAGTTAATTAATTCAGTTAGCTAGTATAGCTAGTTAATTAATTTCAAGTTTTGTATTAGTTAGCTTAATTAGCCTGATTAGCTAGTTTGCTTTTATTCATTCAGACCCTCCTTCACGAGGGCGTAATGTTGTAATAAGTGTGCGTGCGTGCGTGTACGTCTTCCAACTCCATGTCTTTCTCCCTTTTATTTAATCGCTTTCGATGGTTAGATTAGGGACATATTTCAAATTAGCATATCGCATGCTTGCATCCATTCATTTGTATTGCATGCATAGAGGCTCGGGGCATCATTCAAACTACATTGCCATTTCAATATCTTATTTGAATACGTGTTTAACCGCATGTTATCAAATTGCTTCATATGCCATATTAGTACCTGAGCCTATTAATTGCATATTGCATGCGTTGCATTAGGCATCTTGCATAGTTAGGAATTATACATTATTTTCTAACTTTGTCTTCTTGGCTTGGAGTACTAGGTGAGTTTTTACGCTTAGTATACTTGCAGAAGTGTGAATGTTACCATAATTAGCATGCTTGCCATGAGGCTATGTGCTTAAATGCTAAACAACTTGAATGCCTGTGGATGAAAGCTTGTTGTTTGAATTGAAATAATTCAATGAATGTATGTTTTAAGCCCACTTTTTTGAGTGGCAAATCATGTTTTAAGCCCACTATGTTTGGTGGCAAATCCGCAAACTTTAAGTCCACTTGAGGTGACAAATTCAAATCATTTTCACAAACAAACATGAGTTGAATTATTTCAAATTAAGCAAACTAGTTTATACTTGCTTATGCGCATCACATAGTAAAGCTAACTTAATAATCAACAAAAACACATAATGTTTATAAAAAATTATATCATGATTAGTAGAGGTCGATCTTTGAACGGGCGAGCGGGGTTGCTTAATTCATGACCTTTCCCTCTCGTACCTAAGTTCCCGAGCCGAGGCAACTTTGGTGATGACGGACACGTGGCCTTTAGCATGAGTCAGGGTTTCCTAAATTTTCCCAAAACAAAAAATATTTTGGTGGCGACTTTGTATCTGAAAAAGCAGTCCAATTTTGGCATTATTTGATTTAAAATCGATTTTCCAAAAAGATTTGCCGGATTTGAATTCTTTGGTGTTTATCAATTTCATATTGCACTTGTGAGATTAGATTTAGAATCACGGGAATCCGAACTGTAGGACTTTCTTTTCGAACCTTCCGAAAGGGGGCGCGAAAAAGGCGAGCTACAGGTATTTTAGTCTAAAAGGTCCAAATTGAAAGGAAAAAAAAAAATTTAGTAGATGAGAGGAATTAATTGTTACAATTTTTAGTTAATGGGAGTAAAAGTGATATGAAACAATAATTGAAGGGGGTAAGGGGTAAGGGGTAAGGGAAACTTGGTCAAAACCCCTTTGATAATAAAACTTTAAGCCTAATGCTTGGGGCCTCGACAAATCGAGGCTCGAATGCCTCGGAATTTTTTTATTTTTATTTTTTTCTATTTGTTGGGTTATGTTGGATTGGTTGGTGTTTGTGTTTTTTTTTTTTTTTTTTTGGAAGGGTGATTATGTGTAGGGGTGTGCCAAAAAACTAGACATCCTACACTAACTTAGCCTGTGTGGTTTAATAAGGTGAGTGAGTTGGGTTGGACTGATTATGTGATAAAATTGACTGATCAATTAGGCTGTTAGTTCAAATTTGTTAATTCCATATAGTTTTGTATGAGTCCCTTTTATATTTTTATTTCAAATCAGGAAGATTCGGAGAAAATTGAAATGACTTTGGTATTGTGTATATAGAAAAAATGGCTATTTTTTTTTTATTTTTTTTTTGTTGCATGAACAATACCAAAACCATTTCAATTTCCTCTTTTTCATTTGAAATAAAAAATTATATGGAATTAACAAATTTTAACCAGCAGCCTAATTGATCAGTCAATTTTATCACCTAACCAATTCAACCCAACTCATTCACCTTATAAAGCCATACAGGCTGAGTTGGTGCGGGATGTCTAAATTTTTGATGCACCCCTACAAATAATCACCCTTTCACCAAAAAAACAGAAAAAAAAAAAACAAACAAAAACAATTTGAGGCATTCAAGCCTCGATTTGTCGAGGCTCCTAGCACTGTTCAAACTTTAATGCATTAAGAATAAGTATAAAAAAAATTTCTTGAAAAGTTCAACATACACTATTATCAGAATATACTTAGTAAGTAATTTAATATTTTAAACTTTAAAATAATATAACTTTTGATTTAGATGTTAATTTTTGATAAAATTAGTATTTTTATAATTCTCTCACCAAGATGTATCAAATAAGATCTATCTTGACTTCTTAAAAAATAAAAAAATATTGTCAAAATTAACTTAAACAGTAACATGTTATTCTGATTTACAGTAACATTTTACTATTACAAAAAATAGAGTACATACTAGATGAACCAACCAAAAATACACACACAATATTTTTAAACTTGTATAAAATAAAATAAAAGTATTCCTCGTCAAAAGAGTTTTGTGATATATATATATATATGCATGGGCAATATTATCCAATAAAAAAAGAAATAAATTTTATTTTGCTCTTACTCAATTATGCACTTCTTTCTTAGGAGGTTTATGAAGCAAAATAAATTAAATTATCATTTTCAACAGATAAGAGTCAAATAAATTTTTTTTGACTAAATCTCTCGAAAGGACATCCCTTTGTTCAACATTCTCCATACTAGTGGAGGTATATCTTATAAATAATTATAAGTACATTTAAAAGTGAAAAATAGAAAGACGATTCTTACAAAATATTTTTCAATTAAAATTCTAATGTATTTATTGATTGTCACATTGAAAAGTCAAAGTTAACAAACAAAATAATACAGAATAAATATCATATAAAATAATGACATAAAAATAAAAAATCATACATAAAATTTATACATAATGGTATATCGACTTTATATTCATTCATTTAAATTAAACGATTAATAAAAATGACTTTTTACTTTAAAACTTTCATTGACACATCCTTCTGGTAAATTTTTTTTTGTACAAAAATTATTTTTACAAATTATTCCCCTATCATATAATTACTCTTTTTTTGTGCAGTGTAATTCCTCGTTGCTTCCATGGTAAAATTTTTGTGAAAAATTCTCTCATTTCTCTCTCCTCTTTCCTTCTATCTATGTCAACTTTTTTTTGATTAAACTCTAAGGAGTCGAAGATCCAGAAATCACTCTTTGGTGATAATACATAACAAAACCATTTAACCTTGTACCAGTAAGTCACAGACTCATGAGGATTCGAGCCCACACTCTTACCAATTGATACGATTCACCCAAGTTTAGAAGATTCATCCTACAGGTCTGAAAGGTTCATTCTACTAACTATATATACAATTGTCCAAACCAGTCCAAAGGGAGTCGAACCTAAAATCTTGTGATTACACCTTACCACTGGACCACGCATGTTGGGTGAAAAAATTATTTCTTAGTCCAAGGGTATCACGTGGCTATACCTTTAGACAATCCACAAATTATTATATCTTTCATTTTTTTAATCACTCAACAAAAAATTATGAATTTGACTTTTTTCACCGATCATAATACACTTACGTTGTGTTTGGTCGAAGGATTTGGAAAGAGACTTAGAGAGGAAAAGAGAAAAGGGAAAATGTAAGTAAAATGTGAATAAAATATGCATACATTTCATATAGTTTCATACACCTTTTCTTTTCTTTTTTTTTTTCTTCCAAATCTATTCCGAAATCCTCCAATCAAACACAGTATTAGAACATCACGTGAACATGTTAGGACCAACATGTAGGCTGTGTTTGGTTAGGCATTCCAAACACATTTTCACCCACTGATTTGAGTGTGGTGTTTGTTTTGAGTTTTTAAATTATAATTCTATACCCACTTTTAAAAACTCTTTTACAGGCGTTAAAATTTAACTAACCGGTCGCCCTCTCAGACGTCTGGTTGACCAGAAAGTGTAATTTTATTTTATTTTATTTTTTTTACAATTGACACTTGTTATTTTTTATATATTAAATAAAAAATATTTTTTGAATTTTTTAAATTTTTTTATGAGTTTTGAATAGAATTTTGGAATGTGTATTTAGTTATGAGTTGTAAATTTTTAAATTAAATATCATATGTCATATCAATTATTCCAAACTTAATTCAAAACTCTTTTCAAAACTCATAACTAAATAAATTTTTCAAACTTAAATTATAATTACAAACTCATAAATTTAAAATACAATTTTATTCTCAAATTATAATTCTAAAATCCTACTGGGCGTTAGCATAACTTCTCCGCTGGGTGGGTCTCTCTGACTTGTGTGTACTTTTCCCCTTAGTTTGCGTGGGGGAAATGAAGACTTTGACATTGGAAAAAAGGGGTCGTCAGAGTTTTCTTTGATCAGTCTGTTTTCCAATTGGGGGGTTTGGCTGTTAGTTCTTGTATTTTCTTTTCTTTGCTTTTTACTAACTCTTTTCTTTTTTCGGTTTGCTTTGTTTGAAAGGTTTTTGTTTCTCAGAGTTTCTCTTCACGTCACGGGACCCTTTTTTGTATTTTTCCATTCGGTTTCAGTAGGCCCCAAACATCTATAATAAACTTGTTAGCTGTTTTTGTTTAGAATAACGCTTATCATCTTATTAGTCGATGCTTGTTGATCGATTTGGAGAGGAGATTCAATTTATAATATATGGGTCCCCCAAAATATCATACTTGATTGAAAAAAAATGTTATGGAACTATGATTTTTTCAAAGGTTAACATTCCCATAGTGGTAAAAAGAGGGTCTATGAATTTAAAAAAAATAAAATAAATAATTCATGATTATCTGTAGTTGGTAATTAGATTGTTTAGTTTGGTTCACTGTGGGTCTATTTTGACAATTTAAATTATTTATTTTGTAAAATTTGTTTAATAGATTATATTCATACCAAAATTCAAGTTGATCGGATAAAATAGATAGATTACTTTTAAAATTATATTGTTTGTTAATTCTTCTTAAAAAAAAAATGTGATTTGATAAAGTGGTACTAATGTCCAATCAATCTGATTTTTAATATAGATAATTTGTTTAATGAATTCTATAAAATAAACGATTCAAATCATTAAAAGGGACCTGTAATAGGCTCATAGTGGGTCGGACTAAACAATCTAATTGGCCAATTGGAGACAATTTAATCCCTAAAAAAACTGTTTGTCATCACTTTTTTTATGATAACGATTTTTACGTAATATCATAATTTTAAGGGAAAATTACAACAACAATAACAACAACCAAAAAAAATAAAAAAAACTTCAAATTTGACCATTCTAATAAAATAAACTACGAATTTTTAATTTTTTTCAATTTAAACCTTAATATTTTGATTTGTTTTCAAGTTAAAGCATTACTTATTTTCGTTAAGCAAAATCGATGAGAAAAAAAGAGAGTATTTTAGTCGTTAAACTCAATAAAAATAATATTTTGGACATTTTGTGGACATATACATTGAGTTTAATGGCTATTTTTTTTTTTGGGTTGGTTTTACTTGACAAAAATAGACTAATAGTTTAGATGAAAGACAAATCAAAATATTAAGATTTAAATTGACAAAATAAAAAACTTAGTGATTATTTTGTTAAAAAGGTCAAAACTCTGGAATTTTTTTATAATAATTTTCTCTCATTTTAATCACAACCAACTACCAATATATATTAGTGCATAGACAAACTGAGCCTCCATTTGAGAAGTGGGGTTGATTTTTTGACTTTTTGGCTTTTTTAGCCTATGTTTGGCAAGAGCTTTTTTGGGGCTTTTTGGCTTTTTTAGCCACAAAAGACAAAATAGGCTTTTTTAGCCACAAAAAACAAAATAGGCTTTTTTAGCCATAATCATTACACTCCTCTCTCACAAAAAAAGTCAAAAAAGTCAAAAAGCCAAAAAGCCCTTCCCAAACCAAACTTTTAAGCCCAGGCTAAAAAAGCCAAAAAAGCCAAAAAGCCAAAAAGCCAACCCACTTCCCAAACGGAGTGGGCTTAAAAGCTTGGTTTGGGAAGGACTTTTTGACTTTTTTGAGTTTTTTTGTGAGAGAAGAATATAATGATTATGGGTTGGATGTGATGTTTTGTTTGTTATGGCTAAAATAACCTATTTTATTTTTTGTGACTAAAATAGTCAAAGAAGCCCAAACCATGACTTCCGAAACGAAGCCTGAATTTATGTTACATATCTAAATACTATCACACAAATAGTCTCATTATTCAATCTCATAATATTGATAATTTCAATAATCACATTTAATGCTATTGTTGCAACTTCTATTAGCTGGTTATAGCTTATTTTAATTTAAGAATTTGTGTTAAATTATTTGATATAACTTCTATTTATAGCTTATTAGGTAAAAATAGTTTTAAAAAAAGTTAATTATTTAAAAGCTAAGAGCAATGTGTTTTTTAGTTTTTACTTTATAATTATCAACTTTAAAATAAATAAATAAATAAATAAAAGAAAAGAAAAAGGGGCAATGCTATGGGCATTGGGCATACTTTTTGCAAATATTTTTTTAGTAATTTTTGTAGATACTTTTTAAACAAAAGTAGTTATAAAAGAAGACTTGTGTGGCAAATGCTACTTTTTGTTAGCTAAATCAGGCATTGCCAAACAGACAATTTTTTTTAGTTGAAATAGCCCCCAAATAAAATGACTAACCGTTCGTTTGAAAAGTGAGTTAATTTTTTAATTTTTTTGTTTTTTGGTTATTTTAGTCTTAGATTAAAAAGTCTAGTTTAGAAAGAGTTTTTTGATTTTTTTAATTTTTTATGAGAGAAAGAATGTAATAATTATAAATTGAATGTAATGTTTTATCTTATTAAACTAAAAAATCTATTTTATTTTTTTTGACTATTTTAATCAAAAAAAACCCAAACCCATATTTTCCAAACAAGCTGTAAGTCATTTCCAAACAACGCCTTAAATTTCAATCCCCGACATTATGTTCACTCATGTGAAAGAGAAATGCCGAATGTAATCATCGAATTTACGAATTTAATTTGCTTCAATTATGGCATGACAGTTGTTCGTAAGCTTGCTAAAAATGACAAATTGTTCAATTTTTGTTGTTATTGTGTTCATAAAGTATTTTAATTCAAGAAAGAATCAAATAGGTCTGTAAGTATCTGTTTGGGAAATGACATTTTTAGTGATTTTTTTTTATTGAAGTATTAGGTGAAAAAACAGCTTGCTTGGTTTCATTTTTTCAAAAATAATTTTTAAAAAATTCAACTTTCTTATTTTCTTATTTTTTTGTTTTTACTAAATTTTTTTTTAATATTTTAAGCAATTTTTTTACTTTTTAGACACACCTAACATAAATACATCTAAAAAGTAAAAAAAATTATAAAAAAAATCTTTTAAAAATTCACTAAATAGCAAAATAAAAAAAAAAAAAAACAAGAATTTAGCATATTTTTTGTATTTTTATGTATTTATTAATTTTTTAAAATATTTTTACTTTTTAGATATATCTAAGTAAGGTACATCTAAAAAAGTAAAAAAAATGTTTAAAATTTTAAAAATATTCACTAAAAACAAAAAAAATACAAAAACTAAAAAACTTTATTTTCAAAAAATTTAATTTAAAAAACTCAAACCAAACATACGGATATATTTATAAATAATTTTTTAAGATTTTACAAAAAGAAAAAGTGGAACAAGCGTAAAGAAATAAATCTTAGACAGTTTTGTACATGAGTTAAAAATCTTTTTTTTAGTGACTCTTTTTTTTTTTTTTGACTAAAATAAACTATCGTTTTTGTTTTTTATTTTTTCATGATGGTTGTTTAGTCAACCAAGTTATTCGCACTTAACTCAAGTTCCGGTTGTTAAAATCTAATTCACGATGAGATTGCTTAACAAACCAAACTTAAATATATTGGTGCTAGAAGAGTATATTTTTTAATTTTTTACGAAAAGATGTATAATATGGTATAAACGTGATGTGATTCAAATAAGAGGTGATATGACATAAATAAGTTAAAAAAATAAGGAGTTTTCTTAGGTGTGCAACCCACAAAAGGTGTAAGTGGGTTGCACACCATGTGCCACTCACACAAAAGGTGTAAGTGTAAGGTGTAAGTGTAAGTGGAAGGTATAAATGAAATGTATAAGTTGCACACCATGTGCCACTTACACAAAAGGTGTAAGTGCAAGGTAAAAAAGGTGTAAGTATAAGGTGTAAGTGAACACAAAAAGGTGTAAGGTGTAAGTTGCACACTATAGCATTACCCAAAAAATAAAAAAGATGTGCTAAAGTAGAGGATGCCAAACAAGACATTAAGCCTGCGTTTGGTTGTGTTTTGTAAATGTGATTTGAGAGTATGAGTTGTATTTTGAGTTTGTGAGTTGTAGAATTATGATTTGAGTGTAGAAAATTTGTTTGGTTATGGTTTTTAAATAGAGTGTTTAATTGTGTTTTGAAGATGTATTTTGAATTAAGTTTTGAAAGTTTGATGTGACATGTAAAACGTGAAAATTTGTTTGGTGATGTGTTTTGAAAATAATTTTCAAAACTTAATTCAACCAATAATTTATCATCAAACATACAACTCATATATCGATATCCATATTTTTTATCAACAATAATAACCAAGCTATTTTTAAAATACTGAAATTAAAAATTGATTTTTTTGGTCAATTATTTTTTTTTTAGTAATTTTTTTGAATAATTGTTGTTTCGAAATAATTTTTTCATTTTAAAATAAACCGATTTCAATTTTTTTCTGCCAATTAATTTTTCTATCGATATCCATATTTTTTATCAACAATAATAACCAAACTATTTTTAAAATAGTGAAATTAAAAATACCATTTTTTTGTCAATTAATTTTTTTTCAAATCATTTTTTTGAATAAATTTTTTTTTCAAATAATTTTGTCATTTTAAAATAAACCTATATCAATTATTTTGTGTCAATTAATTTTTCTATCAATTTATTTTTTACGCCTGTATAAACATCTTGAAAAATACGTTTTTAATTTTTTCTAAAATAATTGATAGAAAATCTAAATAAAATCTCACCTTTCTGAATCTTTTGAACCTCACCTTTCTATAAAATAATTGATGCTAGTTTAGAGGAGGACAACCGGCCGGTCATCCCCAAGGTTTGATACACAGATGAGGTCCACGTGAAACAGAGACGATAGAGGAGAAGAACATGGAAGCTTTTCAGAAACGTTGAAAGTGGAGATACAAGTTGCCAAACGGATTTTCAAAATGTAATTTGAATTAACACGCGGAATCAATTTTCGAACATCCTATCCAAACGTGAAGCGGGAGTTTACGTGTAGAATCACGTTTTAAATTCACAACCAAACACAGCCTAAATTTATTAAAATTTTCAAGTAAAACTTGGACAACTTACTATTGAACTCAATATGTTTATACATATTATAAAAAAATCAAATTACTCAGGTTCGACTATTTAAAAGTTCATTCAAGATTGACTTGTTATATAAATAAGTCAAATTTAAATATACTTTGAAACTTTTTAAATTTTCAAACTAAGTAGATGTTTGGCATGCACTAAAAAAATGCACCTTTTTTGGCATATATACACTTATTTGGGTCACATCAATTAACATCTATTAATATCTATTAACATCTCTTCTTTACTTTTCTACCGACTTTTTTATTTTTTTTACACGTTTTTTTTTATTTATAAAAAATCAAAAAGTGTACTTATTTAGAACATTCTAAACCATCCCTAAATTTAAATAAAATAATACTCGACCAGATTCTACCTAACGTGTTTACAGCCTTACTGAACATTTTCGCTAGTTAAATTTTTTCAAAAATGAAATGACATGAAATCATAAAATTCTAATGTAGGGAACAACATTAATGATCCGTAGTGAACTAATTGCCGAGATTATGGCGTGATCTATGTGTTTAAACTATGCTGAGAAAAAGTATAAACATTGGTTTATGTATGGTGAAGCCATCTCCATGATGGTTGTTTGAAGATTATACGTATGAAATTCCATGCTCTCCGATAGCTTCAAGGAGGGTCACATTAATATTGAGAAATTATGAAAATATAACATTTTAGTGGAACAGTTCTAAAATAATTATATCGTACGTGAGAATTTTTTCGACTGTTTTTAATTTTGGTAAAAATTTGAAAGAAAAAGATGAGGAAAATGCGAATAAAATATAAGTTACATTTTTACTTAGTTTTTTTTCATCTATTTCTTTTTCTTTTTAAATTTTTATTTAAATTCATAATCTAAACACAACGTTAGGTGCACGGAAAAAACTTACACCCTGGACAGAATAGGACTTGTACCCTCATAAAAAATGAGATTATTTTACCACTGTCCAACTTGTTTGTAATTTTCTTAAAAATTATATTGCGCTTGTGAAGCTTTTTTTTTTTAAAAAAAAAAAAATTTGGGAGGGCAAACAATAAGATATTAGCGGGTTAATAAATTAAATTATAATGAAAGATATGCAGTTACTTCATCAATTTAAATCTTAAATTTCTAACCTTCTCAGGTCCCAAGAAATAGTTACCTGAATAACTGAACAAACTGCCCTCTCATTATATATTTGTGAAGTCGCTTAGCCTTTTTGGATTCAAAATTACAATTGCTTTATCATAATTTGAAAGGCCAGTCTAGGTAGGAGCTATTTAGAAAGGCGAGTTTGGGCGAGGTTATGTATTAGGACAATTCCATCCAAACACGCCCATTTACTAAACGGTTTAAATAAGGGGGATAAATGAATGGGACGAGCCGAACAATTAAGTGTTTAAGTTTAGTTTGATAACTTTAATGAGTTTTAAAATTTATTTAAGTTTGGTTCGTTAAAATTTTGAATCAATCTCAAACGAACTTTTATCAAGTCATACTCGAGTAATTTGATATTTTATATAATTTTAGACTTATTGAACCGAGTCGAATGAGCAATTAATTGTTCGTACTTGATTTGAAAACTTTAACGAGCTGTAAATTATGTTTAAGCTTGACTTGTTTATTTAACAAACTGAATTCGAACGAACTTTTAACAAGTCGAACATGAGTTGAGCTCTAATTATTTGATTTGTTTATCACCCATAGGTTTAAACGGGTTGGGTACGGGCGCATCAACCCGACTAGTTTCTTGAACTCATTTTTCTAACATATGCAAACTTTTCTTTAAAAATATTTTTCTCCTAACAAAAAAAATTTCAAAAATAACTTTTAGAGAATTACATATACATATATATAGTCAAGTATTTAAAAAAAAAAAAATTCTCAATCTTATGATTTGGAGCAACATAACCATTTTTACATAAAGATTTCGGGTCGACTTAAAAATTTGGATATAAATCATGATAAATAAAATAAAATAAAAAACGATACAACCTTTTCACAAAAAAAGGAAAAATATTAAAAAATGAGAAGTAGGAAAAATAATTATAAACTCATAGAAAGTACACTCACATTTGCATGAATTACTAACTTTCACAAGTGTGAACTTATTTTTTTAGTTCCCACTTTTCTGATATTCCCCCTCCCCCCAAAAAAGGAGGAGAATAAAATCAAAAAGATTTTTTTTCTTAATAATTAGAATTTAAATTGAAAAAAATGAAAATAGAAAAAAATAATATAAAATAAAAAAAAACCAACCTAAACGCATCTATGTCAAGTATATATTTGTTTTTCTATGTAAATACGGGTGTGCACAGGCATAGAGGAGAGACCGCATGCTCTAGTCAGAATTGTAATAAATAAAAAAATAAAAGGAAAATATCACATCAGTATATTTTTACAAAAATAATTACAAATAGTGTTTTTTTTATTTATAAATATTAATAATTATAATTATAATTTTCTTAATGAATATATAAAAGAAATTTTGAAGTTGTCACTGGCGTGTAATTACTCTTAAAATAAACGTGGCTAATTGACAGAACATTTAATAGTATTGTACTTTCTTAGTTTTATTGTGTTGATAAAATACTTGAGAAATTTAGTAAATCAGATATAAGTGTATCGAGGAAATTGGTAGACTTATGTCTACATTTGGCCGAGAATAATAGTGAAAGTGTATTTCAACTAGTATATTCTCGGGTTATTAGAAGTTTAAAGTATTTGATGAGTTGTACAAGGTTAGGTATTGTCACGACCCAAACCTGCCCCTATGGGTTTAGCATCGTAACCGGCCTGTAATCCGTGATTACCAAAGGTCTACTTAACAGTAATAACAGTAATACAGAGTAAGGGGTTGGCGGAAGCCAAACAATAAATAAAAGATATCCAATGAGCTGTGAAAATCTGAATGGAAAAAAACTTTTATAAACAAGCCACATTTATAACCAAAACATATATACATACATCATATACACAAATATCCACGTTAGGGATCAAATCCCTTCACCATAACTGTACAGTCAAGTCTAATTCAGTTAGTACAAAACACAGACAAGGGGATGAATCTAAAACACCCCAAAACAGCCTTGGCTTGGACGAACTCGGAACCTCGAAGTGAGGCACAATAGTTGGCTTGACAAAACGAGAGCTTAACTAGACACTCTTAGCTCCGGTCCGGTGCTTGGACACCTACATATAAATATAAACAGTGAGCTAAACCCTAGTGAATAACAAATGTGTAAAGGGGTTAAGAATGAATGCCCTTTCATTAGTTAAAACAGTCATTTGCGTCAGTAAATCAGTTATTCAATCAGTGGCTCATATTTCATGCGTATCAGTCATTTAGAAATCATAACAGTCATACGTGGTACGCCTAATAGCAAAACAGTACAGTAGGTCTTAATAGACCGAACAGTCAGTTGATGGCCATCAAAACAGTAAACAGTAGTAGTTCCAAACAGTGGAACTGACAGAGATCTCTGTAACAGTAGCAGTAGCAGTAACAGTAACAGTAACAGTAATGGTAAGTTGCTATGGATGCCACGCGTACAGTTTACAAATAGGACATACATTCATTCAGTAAACAACGTCATTTCAGAAAGCAATACAATCAATCGTTCAAAAATAATTATAATTGAACGTATCTTTACAACATTGTTACTCACAGAGTACTGGGCTACAGATTGGCTAGTCAGCGTCTTCGGGTGCCAACCCTACACAGTTGCAGAACGAATACACATACACTAAGTTACACACTTGGGATTAATAACTTAGCCCCTTAACTTGACTTGGTGTGGTTCTATAACATTATCCTCATTAAGATGCCTTAAACATGGCCTTGGAATGCCTAGGATGGGATGAGGATGCAAAGATGTACATTAAAACACTTTTCAAAATTTGCTGAAAACAGGGGTCTCGCTCGAGCGTGGCTTTCCCCGCTCGAGCGGACATGCAGACAAAGAGGCTTCGCTCGAGCGTGACTTCCATCGCTCGAGTGGACTGCAAACTCATGAAAAAGTACTGGCTGCATGTTTTTCACGCTCAATGGACGCTCGACCCACGATCGAGCGTGAGACTCAGATTCTCGCTCGAGCGCAGATTACCCCGCTCAAGCGGACTGGAAAACACATGAACTTCTGGGCATATGCATTTCACGCTCGAGCGTGACTCTCGACGTTCGAGTGGAAGCGCATGTACTCAGAGTGTACGCTCGAGCGTGAAGTCCTTCGCTCGAGCGTGGATCAAAAATCTGGAATTTCCAAACTAATCCACAAGCACAAAACTCAACCTTTAAAGCTTCAAATTCAATTTTTCTGGGCTAATTTTCTGGAAAACACTTAGAAACCCATAATACAACATGTTTCAAAGATTATTTTGTAAAATCAAGCCCAAAGGTAAACCAATTGAACACAATTTCAATGAAACTTGAAGAACAATGCAAGAATATAACATGCATGAGTTCCTATGAACTCTAATGCTCCAAAACATGATCAAATGTAAGATTGAGCTCAAAATCATGGTGAATTCATGGACCACAACTAAAATATGAGCATACATGTGGAAATTCTCATGTAAATGATCTCAAAACTCAATGATATGGACATGCATGCACACATTGCTTCTTAATTCAACTCTTTAGGCTATAATTTGACTCTAATCTCCAATATTTCCATGAACCATGCAAGTAACAACTCAAATTCATAATTAAAAGGATGAATTCCTACCTTAAGTCTTGAATTCCAAGTATGGTAGCTCAAATATGCAAGTCCTCTTGAATTCCTCTAAGTTCAAGCCAATTTCTTGATGAAATCAATTCTTCTCCTACTCTCCCTTTCTCTCACGGTTTGGTCTAGGAAATGAGATGAAGAATGATGCCAAACATGAAATCAAACTAATGGCCTAGAAAATGCCCACTAATGGCAAAAGTGTAATTACCTAGGTTCAATTAGTTTAACATTATTTAATCTAATCTAATCGTTTCAAATCAAATTTTAATTAAACCTACCATAAAATTCTATAAATCCTAATTAGCATGTAACACTAGTCAATTTCTGATTCGGTCGCCGATAAGGCCTTCAATTTGCAATTCGAAATTAAAACATGAACAGATCATTCAATGACAAACAGATAGAAATGCAATTAAAGCAACACGCTGATGCAATCAGTTCAGGATTTCATCTTAATCCATTACTTATCATGCTTAATCACAGTTTAACACTAATCAGATGTGAGGGTTGTCACAAGTATAGCATACTCAGTTAGCAGGCTTAGCAGATACACGAGTAGTCCTAATGCTACTCATTGGAAGGGCATTATGCGGGTGTTGGATTATTTACACTACACTTGGGATTATGAGTTGCATAACACTTCATATCCAGTTGTACTTGAAGAGTACAAAGGCGCCTACTGGATATCTGATATAAAAACTACAAATCTATTAGTGGATATGTTTTCTCTAAGTGGAGTTGTAACCGTGTCTTGGAGATCTTCCAAGCATATATGTATCATGGGATCAATGAAGGAATCAGAATTCAGTTATTCAGATAAAGCTACTGAAGTAGCTGAATGGCTTTGCCATTTTCGATATTCCATGTTGATCAAAACTTGTGCTAGTAATTTTGTATACTTTGCGACAATCAATTAAGTATTGGTAGGGCACATATGGAAGGTCTAAACATTTTCATCGAAGACATAATTCTATATGACAACTACTCTCGTGTGTTGTCACTACAGATTACATAAAGTCTAAAGACAATATTGCGGATCCACTAATCAAAGAGTTAAATTGAGAGTTAGTAAGAAGTCGTCAAGAGGAATGGGGTTAAAGCCTTTAGCGAGTGTTACCGCAACAGAAAATTCAACCTAGCGGACTGGAGATCCCAAAATCTAAGTTCAAAGAGACAATCTAATTGCGTGTAACGGGTAGGTCACTAAAGAGGTAAATCATTTTGGCCATTCCATAATACAGTGATACCCTGTGGGGTGGAAGATTAAGCTGATCCTTTTAATGACCTAAGTGTTGTGAATAGTCAACCGAGGTATAGCGAGATACCTTATGTAGGTCACCTATGCGAGTGCGAAATGGGTATGCTTTTCTAAGAATTGACAAGGTTGAATTTTTAAAAAATACTCACTGAATCATGCTAGTGTTCCAGGGCTAAACCGGACACACCAGTGAGAACAAGAATAATGGTTAGAGTAACTTCTATGTGAGGTCTATTGTCTTGATTTACACAAACGACAGAACAGTTTAAGATATCATGTTCATTGGTCTGCCAGTAAATTCGATAGGCTTTAACTACGAAAGGTTTAAGGCCAACAACTACCTTTTCTGATGCATAGTTATTCTGTGTGCTCTCTCTCCAAGTCTTTGTTGTTAAGCGTTGTCTGTTTTTCTTTATTTGGCCAATTTTATTCATGTGGGGGATTGTTGGAAAATAATGATTTTTTGGCAATTTTATTTCGAAATTAAAGTGGAACCCAATCGTCAGTTGAAGTGGATCTAAGTGGTTTTGTATTATCTTAAATGAGAAAATCGTAACACAAAAATAATGAGCCGAAAATCATTGAATTGCGAATGAGAATTGTCTCCTAAAGTGAGCATCAATAAAGTTGTGTTTAGATTTGGACTTAGTCTTGGTTTGGACTGGGCCTAGACTTATACTTATGCATGTACTGGGTTTGGTCTTAGACTTGGACTTGGACCTAATCTTGAGCTTTGGGCTGAGCTGTGTTAGGCTTAGTTTGTGCATGTGTTTGAGATTGGGCTTGGATCAGGTTATGACCTAGCACCCGTATCCATTTTGCAACCCATCTAGTTTAATTCTCAAAACTTATGCATTATATACATATTATGATTTATATAATGGTTTTGAAGTTTTGAACCTTTGTAACTCTAGCCCTAATGGTTAGAGTTGATGACATTTGGTGACCTCATTGATGTTAGCTTTCATGGCTAAGGTTTTTCCCTACTTGTATAAATAGAGATCTTTCTCCTCAAACTTAAGAAGAATTTTAGAGAGATTTTTGATGGAAAATGCAGATAGTGTTTTGATATAAAAAGTTGGAGATGTTTATTTTACACTAAAGAAAATTTTTCATATTTTCTTTTGCTATCTCCTTCTTTGGTTCTTGTTAGAGAGAGTGCATCCATTGTCAAGTTTGCCGAAACTATTCGGAAGATACTTCTACATTAGCTGGTTTCGACCATCGTATCTTGGGAGACAGATGCCGACGTATCTCCAGCATCTATTAAGAGGTGGTAAATCTGTTTTAAGGAAACTGTGGTATCACATAGGTTTCAATTTGCATCTTTATCTTTTGTTCTTCAAAGTTCTCGTATATTATTTTTTATATCCATTTGAATCCATCTTGTAATATGTTTCATGGTGTAATCTAATTCATTCTTGGATTTTTTTTTTTTAGTTCTATAGTTTATTGTATATTTCATTCTTTAATAATAATAAATAATAATAATAATTTTTTCATTTCTATTTAATTTATTTTATATATTTTTCGTATATTATTATGAAAAAATAGCAACATATAAAACCTCTAATTTTTAACACAATGACCTCAAAAGACTGGTTAATGATAATTTTAGAGACTGTTAATAAAAAATACATAATGTTAAAATATTTATAATTTTAATATATATTTTATACATCTCAAAATATTTTTATATAATATAATTTTTAACTCTTTAGAGGTTGTTTTTAACATTTTTAGAATATATAGATAGAGAGAGAGAGAGTAAAAGTCAATGACATTACCAGGAGGTAGGCACCGACCTTAGCCATAACAATCTGATGACTTGATGACCCTTTTATTTCTTCATGTGGCCCAATGTTGTTGAATGTTCCTTAAAAATTTCAACTTACCAAACTTCTTTTCTATAGTCAAAACTCCACTCTATATAAGTTGTCATATATGCTTGGACTCCTCATATGTCAAAGGGAACACTCAATCATGTTACTGTGTTGTGGAGGACAACATCATTGAATCTAGACTTGGGTTTTAATTTAATTAATTAAGCAATGTCGAAGTGGAGGTTTAACTAAATTCATAGTTTCACGTTAATCTTTCCAACAACCCACTAAAATAAAGTGAAATTGTATTAATTAAACAAAGAGAATAACTAATTTTTTATGATTCAGGCTTCATGTTCTCTAGATGATGATGACTGTTGCTTTCGGGGCAATCGCTTTATGGAAAAGTATAGCTGTCCAAAATTTATGTTTAGAATTTTGTATAGAAAGTTAATGGGTTTGTTTGGTGTAATTTTACATAATTTGAAAATTAATAGTTAAAATTTGAAAATTGAAAACAGCTCTCTTCTACACTCTAATAATAAGTGTTTTTTTTTTTTTTAAATTTTTTTTTTTACTTATTTAAGTTAAATCTAGCTGAGTAAGAAGAAATTATTGGATAATTTTCACTGTATTCGAAGAATTAAAGAGAGGAGAGAGACTATATGATTACAAAAATCAAAACAGTATATAAATAAAATAAAATAAAACAGATTTTTATTTTGTTACAAAAATAAAATCAAAATTAAATATAAATAAATAATTAAACAGAAAGTAAATTAATTACTTATCTTATTTATTTGTCGAACAAAATTTTGATCAAGTTTAGTGTTTAACACTGTATCCTTAAGACAGATTTGTCCTATCTGCGGTGCTTTCAGATTGTGGGCGTCTATCTTTCAGGATAAAATGATCAATAACAAATAGTAGCAACATTACAAATTATTCGCACAACGAATACACTTTGTGTTTACACTCTTTCTCACAGGAAAATAATGCAGCAAAATGCAGAGAGAGTAAAAGCAGAATGAGGGACGAAAATTAAGTGAAAAACCAAATGAGGTACTTGTCTATTTATAGGTATAAATATGGCTTTTCAGTTTGAATTAAATAGGTATCAAACTTGTTTGAACAGGTACAAGACCTGTTCAATTTGAATGAATAGATATGGAACTGTTTGGGTTTGAATTTGAACAGATTTAAATCTATGTGGACATATATGAAACCTGGACAAAAATTTTGAAGAGGTGCAAGCCAAAATTTGAATTTTATTTCCAACCAGAATTTGAAATAAAACCAGGCAAATTTTGTTTCTAAACAAAAAATAAAAATAAAATTCAAATGTAATATTTTTGGCCCAAAAAGATAAGTATTGGGTCGGACAAGCCCAACCCAACCTCACACCTCATACCCCGCACCCGCGCCCAAGCCCAAGCCAGCCTGCCCGATCGACCGGGCGGATGGCGGCAGCGGTGGCGCGCGCGCGCGTGTTTATTTTGGGTCCAATGGGTCTAGTCACTTTGCCCCACTACAACAAAAAATGGTTTTTACGGCGCGCAATGCACGTCGTAAAAGTCCTTCTACGACGTGCAAATGCGCGTCATATTATGACCAGTCATGGAAAGCCATTTACTTTCAACGACATGTTTCGTACGCCGTTAAAAACTATTTAACGACAAATTTTGTACGTCGTCGTTACTTTTTCTACGACATGCTATAGTACGTCGTTAAAAACTATTTAACGACAAATTTTGTGCGTCGTCGTTACTTTTTCTATGACTACTTTTGCACGCCGTAAATTGGTTAGACAAATAATGACACTGATTGCACGCCATAAAATATGTAATATACCGACTTATTATGCCTGTCGTAGATAAGTAGAACATACCACGACGTACATGGAATGTCGTGGAATATTTCATATAATGACCTAATTTGCTTGTCGTAAAATGTGCATTATTTTTTTTTTTTTTAAATTAAGCAGGTTCTATTTTAACCTGTTTTGTATAATCTAACAGACATTACAAACAAGCTTCATAAAATATCAATCAACCATCAAAATATTGTTTCAAGCATAAAAAATAAACTACATCCATAAATTATGAACGTTCAAAAATTGTCAATACATTCCAAACATCCAAAAATTAACCGTAAGTTCAAAACAGCCCAAAAAGACTATCCGTAAGTTCTAAATTCAAGAAAAAAAGTAAAAAGCCTTCCAAAATTGTATCATATACAAGTTTGTAAACAAAATCCAAAACTATACAACGTCAAGATGTTGCTCCCCGCCGATATCCATGGCATCAAGACTAAGTATAGAACATGGAAGGACTGGCAAAGTGACATCAAACTGCACGTTCAAATAGAACACAGAAAATGTATCAATTATCCAAATAGAATGGAGAAAATATACCAATCAGTTATGAGGACAATTAAGGTAAAACAAACAGTTAGGCACTTTCCACATAAATAAATATACGGTGAGGATTGGACAAGCACTTTCAATGGTAGGTGAAGTTTTTAAAAGCAAATGCATAACGCAAGGAGAAACATGTAGGATAATGATCAAACAGGTGAAGACAAAGTACAACAATGTAAATAAACTCAAGCTAGATCAAATAGACTACATATTTCACATAACCAACCAGCAAGTCTTGAAAGCAAAATAGAACGACTTGCAGGAGAAAGGTTCCATGTGTGCTTAGAAAAGTTAGATTTCTTCAAATGGACAAAGGCAGCACTTGTCAGTAACATCCTTGTCTTCTCACTGTTATCATGATAAAAAAGACAAGGATGTTAATTTTGAGGTAACATAAGAAGAGCATTTCCAAGAAAATATATATATATATATTCATTATTGTGATGTACAATAGTGAGACTATCTTCGATACAGCAATTCCTCAGTAACTTCATTTAAACACTGGTGCACTTTATTATGATATTTTGATGCTCAATCATGACTTTGAAACAATAGTGTAATTTCAACCATCACTTAAACCCTTACAAGTTATAACTCAAATTTACTCGACAAAGGACTAAGAAAAAGAGTATATGCAATGCTTATGTTAACTTGTATATTTGTTTTCGTGTATTTATACCTAAATAATTAATTTCTACAAGTGGTAGCTTTAAGTAAATGGTATGTGAGATCGAACAAGTCAACAAATTGATTGCGAATACCACTCACTTGGATTATCAGTTTAGATTGACCAATTTAAGTGGACATTCAAAAATGTACAATTAACGATTGCAACTGATCTCACAATTTTAGTGATATAAAAAGTATGTATATTTTCTTTCCCTTAATGATAATTAAACATCTATGCCCCAAAAAACTACAAATATTTAAAGAGAATAGCACAATATAGTAACTTCATTAGCAATAATAGACCTCCTTTGAAGAAGGCCTGCTTAAGATTTATATAAAAAAATAAAAATAAAAACTGTCCAACATCCCTTACAGGTTCATCTTCTTACTAAGACAAGGAAATGTAGAATAAAAAAGCACTTCTATCTCCAAACACACCAAAGTTTCTTGTAGGAAAACAAAGGAAGAACCTATTCAACAAACTTAGATATTTTTTAATCATAAAGTTATTCAAGTCAGCTACATATGGTTTTCAAAAAGAACATAAAAAATTGAAGGCCAGCCTAAAACCTTGCCAATAATATTAATGTCACCCCTTATTTCCTTGAATTTATTTTCCATTATGTTAATGAATTAAGCAAATCCAAAAGCTCCTGAAAAAACACCCTAAGGCTGCTCCCATCTAATTGTTATAAGCCTATGACAATTCTTTCATAGATTCTGTGTATTAGAAGAAAAGTTCCAAAATCTCTACTAAGAACCGAACTTAAAACTTAGGGACCCACCCATTTGCTCAAATACACTTACTAACCTTAAGTTGACCTTATCAACAGTGGTGCCAACAATAATTCTAAAATGTACATCAACATTATGAGTAACAATTCATGGTGAACATTGCATTGATAAGACTTTATTTTTCCCAGAAGACATGTTCATTGCAACTCTATATTTATAATCATGTTATACGCTTTGGAGGAATGAAATGTTTATTCATGCTGCTATTTTACCATACCATGATAAATTTAACCATCAAGATCATTGTTTCATGGTTCAATAAGTTCAGTACTGGATATAGAACTTGTTGGCCTGATATTAGGATGCTTACAATTGTCAGCCAAGCCATTAAAATAAATAACAGAATTTGAGACCTCACAAAATGATATGACCTCAAATTAACATATAATGAACTTTAGAAACCAAATAATGCTCTCCTAGTGACAAGTACTAAATTAGGAGCTTTAGGCACTTTTTGGGACAATGTGATTTAATTCTACCTGAGTACTTAGTAGCAAATACATAAGATAAAGAACTATAGGAATAATCCCTACGCTAATCTTTTTCTTCTTCTTTAATTTTTTACTAGTATCTAATTCAATCACAAGCTATTACTAATTCCATAGACTCTTGAACCTTATAGCCTACTTCGTTGGGACAAGACTTTGTTGAGTCAAGTAATGGCATAAAAAGGTCTAATAGACTTGGTATTTAGGGGTCACGAGCAAATGAAAAAAGAAGTGTTTTCTACCCCCAAAACAACAGTTTATACATAATACAACTGACTCTGAATAACAGGAACTAAACCTGCAGAATCCTATAGCCTTGCCAATCCATTAAATATTAACAGGTTTGCATTTGCATTTCTTGATGGTCAACTGAACAAAAACAGAACAAACCGAACTTGAGCCAGGCCATTGAAAGATCATCTCTAAATATCTCAACAGGGGTTCTCACGCCGACCTTGACTGACTTTTTATATACTTAATTACTAGTTTGGTATATCCAAAACAGAATCAGATTGACTTTGGAGATGCAGCTACAAAAAGAATAACTTTCAAGCACATGTTCTCAACCTGATTGTCAACACTTGATGGCCAAGTTATGCATTTTTCAGCCCATGCAAGATTTGCACAGATCCAACTAAATCTCTAGCACACATAAACATACTTCTTTTAGCCCCCATTCATTGAAGGTTAAAGGCAAGGTTGATTGGGTAAAGACACAACATTCAGCATTATTTACACAGGGATCGCCCACAAACTAGAACCCGTTTGTTGGGCTGAATGTTTACCACTGAACCAGTAGCCGCCTATTACCTCCTACCCAATCTGACAATACAAAACCATAACTTTGGTAGTTTAAAGGATAATCCATGCCAGGTCACTATCAAACCTCATGAATCAAATTGTTCCAGAAAAAAATCAAATATTTTTAAGGTGACACAATGCTGCCTATCTTACTCATGTAATAGTACTATGTACCTTCTTTTTTTCTTTTTTTCTTTTTTAATCTTTTTGGCTCTTTCGAAATCTTTTACACCCTTTCTGTGCATCCTTAAGAAATTTGACTCATTCTCAAAACAATAATATAATGCAGTACGTATTTCATGGTTTCAGAAGAAACATCTCCATTAAAAACCAAAAATAAGGTTTTCAGACCCAATAACGATCAAGAAGCCTTTCCGGATTTGAGAGAATGTTCAGAGTAGTTGTTTAAGTCCAAGTCAATGTTTATGTTGGCTAGTATGTTGCAGGTTCAGTGTAATATTTTTCCAGTTTTTTCAGAAACAAGTATTTTAGGTAGAAAGTAATAAACATCAAGAACTATAGTCAAAGTCATATCAAAGTAACAAGAAAGTATAAACATTTTAGGAAGCATTATATGTAACAATAAATCAGTTCGAAGAACCTAAATCTCAAGAACTGCTTTGCCTGTCTGTGTTGGTTGCCCTCCAGATTCAGGAATCAAATTTTTGGCTTTATGACACTACAATAAGGCCACTGAACATTAGCAATGAAAGAGAAGAAATTGTAATTTATTCTTGCAACAACCATGTGAAGCTTTCTGGGAATGAAACTAAGATAGGCTTATACATCAACTCATATATTACATAGGAGACCCAAAAAATATACCTCATCAAATATGACAAGGCCATCATATTTTGATCCACACCATTGCACAAGTTGTTTCAAACGAGACCTCTTTCATTTCTCAGAAGATGCTATGAGGCAGCTGTATGTCAAGAACATGACTCCCTCCCTAACACCAATGCCCCTAACACCAATGCCTTTGAATTGAGCTTGGAATAAGGCAGCTTATTCAAAGCATGGACTGCAAATGAAAAAATATAAATTCAACTAAAAAATGCCCTCAAAATAACCTACATGTTTATTGTTTAGACACACATGAAAGACATTATAAGTTTGAACAAAATAACCTAACACACAACAATACCAAAAAAAAAAAAAAAAAAAACTACATAGATTTATATAGATTAATTCCTCTTCCTTCAAACTTAATAAATTAGTGGTGTTGCATTTTTGTTATCTTTGAGTGAAATATTTATAAATATGACATTATAATAATTATATAAAACCATATATTTTGTGTGTGCCCCACTTGTCATGCCTTGTATTTTTTGAAAATTGGCATATATTTGTGTTCGTGCCTGTTCTTAGACATCAAGCCAGCTACCTCACTTCAATATTTTAAAATCCCAAAATCATCCAATTTCAATCCAAATCAATTAGGCATACATATTGTAGAAGAAATTCTAACGTTAATGAAAAAGGTAAAACTCTTTGAACAAAGCTTCTCATTTTTAACAAATCAATAGAAAACCTCCATTTATTAACATTCAGCGGTGTTTTGAGCCCAAAAGAGCAAAAGGTGAGCTTTCCGTGTTTATCCATGATCAATGTAACAATGTTTCAAGGGCATTTGATGCACAATCCTCGAGAGGAGAGATAAAATGCACTGCAAACTCCAGGAACTTTAGTACATGCTCCTCATACGGTGACCAAATACTATATTTCTCAAGACCAAATAACATTACAAATTCCCCCTCTTTGTTTTTTTCCCCCTTTTATTCATATATCTTGGAAGTAATTATACTAATCATTCATTCAATACTTGACACCCATATAGCCACTATTTCATATTTATTATAGTAGAGACTAGTGAGATAAGAAGATTTGAAGTTATAGCCACAAATTCATATGGCACATAACACATTCATATTTATTCTCAGTGTGTCAAAAATTTAAAAAGAAGAATAAACTTTTCTAATTTTACATGGAAGAAAAACAAGGCTCAAAGGTAAAATATATGACAATGTTGTACACACCTCTTTTCCGAGTTGTACCATGTTATCAGCAAGACAACAAATTTCTTTTTCCTACAAATAGATAAACATAACCACAACAAAAAAAAACATATCAATTACATTACCAAATAAACCAAGTTCGAAATTCCAGACATTTTTTAATCTTGCAAGAAATCTAATCTTCTCAAAATTTTTCTAAAAGCCATAACATCTTTTATATTTAGCTTACTAGAAGTAAATTATGATCAAGAATCAAGTAAGCATGCATACCAACATACAAAGAAAGTTAAGATGGATGAGACCACCAATTCATTTCAACACCCCTTTTCAGGAACTACAGCCCAGAACCTCAGCAGCAGCAGCAGCCCAGAACCAACAGCAAAGGAACCTCAGCAGCAGCCCAGAACCAGTCTACTCCCCAAACTGCCTCTGATTTGTCTGAAGTTGAACAAGTAGTCGTGAATTGTGAAATGAAAATCCTTGAAATGAAAATCTTTTATGTCAATATTTGACTAGCAAAGACTATCAACTGATTTCCCTTGGCAAAATCCAACATATTAACACAGTACCAAACATTTTATATGTAGATCATATAATTCCAACTACTCCCACCACAATATATATATACATATATCCAGACCTTGTTCAAGAAATATCTAAGGATCTCTGGCAACATTAAATTGATTTATCATTCTATGCTTGCATAAAGCAAGGAGTTTCTATGACTACTTTTCTTTGTGGTATTTTTTTCCCCCCTAGTGTAAGGCTAAGCATTTTTTCTTTGAAGTTTTCATGTATCTTTAAGTTGGTAAATAATTTTTGTATAAATATTTTATTTTTGTGTTCTTTTGCCGACACCTTTTTGTGACAGCCAACTGGTGAAGGTGGTGCTACTCGTGCTCCTATATGCATTGATTTAAGAAGGGATAGTTCCTTAAGCAGCAAATCAATTATTTTGCAGATTGACAGCAAAAACCAACAGGTTTTTGCAAGTGAGGCCTCTTGCCAAACTATAATCCATTTGATTTCAGTCAATGATGCAGTTTTTTATTTATTTATTTATATATGTGTGTGTCCGTGCATATATAGAGATTAGGTTTTTAACAATAAACTCTGTGAAGTGGTCTTTTGATGACTCTGATTGTCATTTTTCTACTATTTTTGGCTCAAAACAGGTGCTCTTTGGCATTCTTTACAGGATAGACTAAGCAAAAGTTCAGGGAAGAGTGGCGATGAAATATTTTTGAAACTCTGCACCAGTACAGGTCAATCATGTCCCTTGATTACTAGAAGACCACAACTGCATTAGAACAACTTCAGTCAAGTACAAGAAAGAAACCTAATCCCATGACTACAGCAGAACTCCTTTGGTCAAGTAAAAGAAAGAAGCCTACACAACCCTGGCTTTGCCACACACATATTCTAAAACAAGTAACTGATAGATAGTTTTTCTAGTGAATTTTAGATAACAAATCTTTAATTGTGAGAATCCACAGCAACAGCTACAAGCTGATAATGTTGTATCCCGCTATGAAACTTATAGTAACAATTCCACAGATATTACAAGAGACAATTGATAACTGTAATCAAAGCATCCACTTTTCTAGAAAATAGCTCCAAAAAAAGGAAAATATTGGCTGCTGATGAAAATGAGGGGCAACTTGTTGAGAAATGTGGTTTCCTTTATTTTCAAAAGAATTTTCACTCTTTCTCCCTTCCCGCCTTTGGCCATCCCCATTGTTGACTAGTCTACCTTTCAGCCACCAAATCCGTCCCTTTGTTCTTTTCTTTTTTTATTTTATTTTATTTTATAAAGTTTTTAATTATTATTTTTATTTATAAATAGAAAATAAGAAATTGATAACATTATCAAACGGCTTTTCTTGCCACTTTTTGAGCTATTTTTTCTGACTCTGTAATTTTTCGAGCTAGTTTGTTGAATTAAGCTAGTGTGGTGAATTCACCATAGAGCTCATGGTTAGTCAACAATTTCTAGGATCTATATATTCAATAGTTAGGGCATGACCTAATGTGCCGACCCCACAAAAATACAACAACGATGTTTGTTTGGAAACATGACTTTGAAATTTAATTAATGATCTAATAAAATATATAATTTTACATTTGATTTAGAAAATTAGAATATAAACTAATATTGTATTTCAAATCCAAGAATTTTAGTAGTTTCTTTGTATAGCTAAAAGGAGAATACTTAGCCTAATTTCAAATAATTATAGGCATTTCAAATGCATCATGACAAAATTCTTGAATATAATCTTGAAATACTTTAGTAAATTATCAAATCTAACTGTAAGCTACTTTCTTGGTATTTCCTCTTGAATGATTAATGCCAAATTCATGCATTTCAAATCAATAAATACAAACGAAACCTAATAATCCATTTGAACATGGTATACTATTGGTATTAATACAAACGGAACCTAGTAAGCGAGGAATCAAAACGCAGAAAAACAGAACGTTTGGAAGAAACAAAGTGCTTTGAACAATTTCTGTTTTATGTACCACTCTAATGCCCCAATTTCTATGGATCTGGTTAATATTATCTTAAATCCACATTCATCCTTTATTTTGAATGAATTTATAAACATGGAAGCCAATGGAATATCCAATACTCATACTGTAATGCCCCAAAAATATAGATACCGAAATACACATCATACTCAATAAACAACAATCTACAAAAAAATCCAAATCAAAATCCAAATCAAAACCAAAAAAAATAAATAAATAAATAAAGTGAAAAAGGCAGAGAACAAAAACCCCAAAAATGTAGATAGATATAGAAGGTGTATGTATGTATGTATGTATGTATGTATGTATGTATAGAGAGAAGAGAAGAGAAAAACAGAGAAGAGAAGGGAGGAGGGGGATATAAATATATATATATATATATATACCGAGAGAGAGAGAGAGAGAGAGAGAGAGAGAGAGAGAGAGAAACGAAACAAGGGTTTTAGGAAGAAGGAAGAGAGAGTGCCTTACAAATTGATTCAATTGAACGGATGGAATCAAAGATTGAAGCCAAGTCCAAGTTGAAGCAGATTACAAATTGATTCAATGGAAAGCGTGATTGCTTTGTTGAGGAAGGAAGCGGACTGCATCAATCGACTGCCATGTGTCTCGATTTCTACCGATTCAATTGATTGAAGACCAAGTGTTTGAAGAACCCTTTCCCCTTCGCCTGTATACGTCTTTCTCCTCCCTCTCTTCTTAGAAACTGTGTGTGTTTTTTTTATGTTTTAGAAACCTAGTGTCTGAAGAACCCTCCCCTTCATCTGTAAGTGTTTTTTATTTATTTATTTTTTTGGAAAAGTGGCGCCACATATTGGGTTTTGGAGCTTGAAATTTTTTGGGCAGGCCATTCACGACACACATGGTAAGCTGTAAAAGGTGGCTTATTTTTAACGACTGCATACGCATGTCGTATATAATTAATGTATTAACGGCATGCCATATGTATGTCGTAGAAAATTTTATTATTTACGACTAATATTGTAAGTCGTAAAAAAATTATCATTTTTACTATTAACGGCCTGCACAATAGACACGCCGTAGTTAGTATATTATTTACGACATGCAAAAAAAGCAAGTCGTAAAAGTGAGAAATTACGGCTTGCATTCATTGTATGTCGTTGATGTGGTGCCGTAAAAAGTCAATTTTGTTGTAGTGCCCATAACCTCACTCTTCCACAAAATTTGGGTATCCCTTAGGGCCCTCTCTAAGTTGCAAACTCAAGCCTTATAAACCCACAAAAGTTTGCCTATCAAACCAATGTGGGACAAGCCTTTAATTCAAACATTTAAAGAATTTCTACCAAAGATGTAGCGATCCCGGTTTTGACCCGTCTCTTTGTGGTGTTCCGGGCTCGGGTTGTTATGGTTTTGAACGGTGTTACGTATCTTAATTCCCTGTATTCTCCTTATTTTGGTTATCGGATTGTAGCGGTGTGTTTGGAACATGTGATGTCTCATGTTTGTATCGAGTTGTAGTGTATCTTTTATGTTTTGCCACTTCGCGGACTATGTCGGGGATCGAGCTGCCCGGTCAGCTCGCGAGGGTCCAGGGGGCAGCGCCACTTGGCGAGTCTGAGAGTAGCACCCTGGCGGGGTCGAGGGGCAGCGCCCCCGAAGCAAAAATGCAAAATGTATTCGAAGTTGCTTGTCCGTTCGAGCGGCTAAAACTCTCCAAAATTCCAAATCGGGAGCTTCTCTCTCTAGAAGTCATCTTCTCTCTTTGATTTCTCCAAATCTATTGGGATTTAGACCTAAGTTCTTCACCAAAGTTGGTTATCATCTCGAGGGCTTCGTTGTGTGTGGTGATGATCGAGTTTAGGCATCATTGATTTTGGGGTTTCATCTTAATTCTTCTTCAATACTTGAGGTAGGAATTTTCTTAGAGTTATATATATATATATATATATTTGCAAGATCTAGATGATTTTCGAAATCATCTTTCGATAGCTTTGAAAATTGATTATTGATTCAAGAAGTTGAGCGATTTTGAAAGTGGGTTTGTCTCTTGTTCTTTTAAAATGATCTTATGGGTTTTGATCTTCGTTGATTGAAGAAAAGATGATTTTGGAAAGTTTTCTTTCAAAAGGTTTGAGTTGTATAGTTTTGGTAAGAGAACCTAAAATTTGGAAATTTTTTTAAAAGAGACTGAAAATCCATGAATGATATTGTTATATTTATTTTGTGTGTCAAAATAAATGGATGTTTGGAAAATTTCTTATTTATATTTATATAAATGATGAATTTCAAGGAATATGAGAATTGTTATTCATTTTAGAAATTATTATTCAAAACGTTGAAATAGTCTTGAAATGACTAATTGTTGAAGATACTTGAGAAGAAGGAATTGTGTTATTCCTTGGATGATGAATTAGAATAAAAGTATTTATATTCATCTTGTGTTATTGGCATATCAATTCATTTGATTACATTAAACTTTGAAAGTTGATTTGAAAACTTGCATTGAGAAAAGAATGTTGAGAAACAAGTTTTAATGGAATGGTTTTGGGGTAAATATGTTGGTAAGCCTTGATAGGTGGTGTAGATAATATTGAATAAGTTCACTTGAGAGTCCGGGGTGAAAGACTGAAAATCCAAGCGGATAGGTGTTGAGCCTTCCAGTTAATACCGGTAAAAATGACAAATTGGTAGTACTTGTATAGTCTACTTGTAGACACCGACCTAGGGATTACGAGAGTCGTATTTACCGCTCTTGAAAGGAATTGTTAAGTTTTGAAGAATTGAAATTGCATGACATCATTGAGCATGATGGTTTTCAAAGATAAAGATGTGATTTTCTTTCAAAAAGGCATAGCATGACATGTGCATTTCATCTATTGAGACTTGTATAAAATGTATATACTTTGTTAAGGATTTCCTACTGGGCTTTATGCTCACGTTACGGGATTTTTGTGAAGGAAAGATGTGGTGATGCAGCCTAACTACAGGCGAGGAAATGTGTGTTGAGAGTACGAGACTCTTATTTTGCTGTGACTCTGTGTGTAAGCCAAGGGCTATATGTGTGTGGGTTTGAATAACTGTTTTGTGTAACCAGGCTCAAGCCTTGGAAACTTGTAAACCCTTGGAGGTATTTATTTGTTTATTTACTTGTTATTGGATTAATGTAAGTTTGGAGATTTATATTCGATTTTCCTTGAAAGAGCCATGATTGTTGTATTATCATTTGGGCTAGAAATTTGGGGCGTTACAAAAGACACCATTTCCATGGAGCTTATTTTGGGTTCAATTTTCCATTCACCCGATAATAGTTTTGAGCAACCAAATATACTACTTGAATCACAACGTGACATAGAACACGTTACCACTTAGACCTGCTAACTTTGGCGCATGGGTCCCACCTAAAAATTATAGACCAAAATTGAGGAAAAATCTAATTTTTTCCAAAACCATTTCTAACAATCCCCCATATGAAGGAATTTGATGATAACGGAAATGCAACAATATGCAGATTTTATTAAAAGAGTATAAATCGAAAATATCTTGCATCAGGATAGGTAGCTTTCGGCCTTGAACCTTCCCTAATGATAACCTATTAGACTTACTGGCTAACCAATGGATGCGATGCCTTGAATTGTTCAGCTGTTTGTGTAGGCCAAGACAATAGATTTCACACAAAATATCTTCTGACACATCGTGGTTCTCGCGGTTGTGTTCATTTTGGCCTTGAACGCTCTTGGTTGTTCACGAGTGCTTCTAGAGAATTTAGCTTCTTCATTCTCATAGAACTGGGCCCAGTTCGACACTCATATGAGTGATTCTTATTGTGAGTATCTCTTATACTTGTCTTGATTTTTATGCCTAAATCAAGATATAAGTAATCATTAAAAACAAAGGTTATCCTTGACCCCTACATACAACCCATGTTGCAGATATCACTATTATCATAGGAATGGATAAGGAATTTAATCCTTTAGTGATTTCTAATGAGCCACACACAACTTAGTTGTCCCTTTGAATTTAGTCCTTGGAATCTTCAGTTATATAAGTAGGGTTGCCATTATGATGATTCTTATGTAATAAGCTTTAATCTCATCCCCTTTGATGAACTATACACTTGTTCTTTTGCCAAACCTTTTGTTAAAGGATCCGCAATATTTTCTTTAGATTTTATATAATCTATTGAGATTATTCCATTTGAGAGCAATTGCCTTACTGTTGTGACTTACCATTGTACATATGACTCTATGCCTTGCCAATTGCAAATTGATTATCACAATGAATGCAAATAGCTGGCATAGGTTTTGGCCACATTAGAATGTCTTCTAAGAAGTGGCGAAGCCATTCTGCTTTTTCTCTAGCTTTGTCTAAAGCGATGAACTCAGATTCCATTGTGGATCGTGCGATGCATGTTTGTTTCGTGGATTTCCAAGAAACAGCAGCGCCTCCTAGAGTAAAGACATATCCACTAGTGGATTTTGAATCTTTAGTATCCGATATCCAATTTGCATCACAATAGCCTTTGAGTACTGCTGGATATTGAGTAAAGTTTAAGCCATGATCACGGGTAAATCTGAGATATCTAAGAACCCAAATGATCGCTTTCTAATGGTTTTCTTCGGGGTTGCTAGTGTATTTACTCAATTTGCTGACAGCATAAGTTATATCAGGCCGAGTGCAATTCATTAGGAACATTAGGCTTCCAATGATTTGGGAGTTTTTAGCTGAGACACCGCATCACCTTTATTTTTTGATAAATAAAGACTAATATCTACATGTGTTCTTACTACATTCATATCATCCTTGATATATTTACTAAGAATTTTCTCAATATAATGAGATTAAGATAATGCATATCCATTAGATGTTTTAATAATTTTCATTTCTAAAATAACATCTGCGACCTCCATGTCTTTCATATCAAATCCTTTGTTCATCATTTGCTTAGTTGATTTGATCATGTTTTGATTGCTTCTAATGATAAGCATGTTATCTACATAAAGACAAACTATGACATAACATTTGTCAGTGTTTTTAACATAGACGCACTTCTCACATTCGTTTATCTTAAACCCATTAGTAAGTATAACATGATCAAAATTTTCATGCAATTGCTTAGGAGCTTGTTTTAATCCATAAAGTTTACAAGCCGACAAACTTTCTTTTCTTGCCCTAGCACTACAACCCCTTCGGGTTGCTCCATATAGATCTCTTCATTTAGATCACCGTTTAAGAAAGCTGTCTTAACATCCATTTGATGTATCTCTAAATTATACAACGCTGTTATAGCAATAAGCATGCGGATGGATGTTATTCTTGTCACAGGGGAATATGTGTCAAAATAGTCCAAACCTTCTTTTTGTCTGTAACCTTTTACCACAAGTCTTGCTTTATATTTGTCAATTGAACCATTTGTTTTCATTTTTCTCTTGAATATCCATTTATATCCAAGAGGTTTAGAACCAGGTGGAAGATCCACCAATTCCTAATAATGATTTTGCATAATGGATTCAATTTTATTATTAATAGCCTCTTTCCACAAAGGTGCTTTAAGACAGGTTATCGCTTCCTTAAAGCTTTAAGGTTCATTTTCTAACAAGTATGTCAGAAAATCTGGACCAAAGGATTTTGATGTTCTTGCTCTCTTACTTTGTCTTGGTTCATCATCGGTTAAATTCTATTGGTCGAAACCATTATTAGTTTCTTGCGTTTGATTGTCATTAGTCTATTGACTTTGTGTACAATCATAAGTTCTTTTCTGCGAACTTAGTTCCTATCATTTTTTGTAAGGAAAAACATGTTCAACAAAAAAACAGCATTTCTTGACTCTATAATAGTGTTCACATTTATATCAGGTATTTTTGATTTATAAGTCAGAAATCGATATGCACTACTATTCTAAGCATAACCAATAAACACACAATCCACTGTTTTTGGTTCTATCTTAGTCTTTTTCGGAACAGGAAAACACCTCCACAGTTTTAAGTATTTGTAGGAAGGTGGTCGACCTTTCCACAATTCATAAGGAGTGCTGTTAGTTTTCTTGTGAGGTATTTTGTTAAGAACATAATTAGTAGACAATATTGATTCCCTCCACAAGTTCTGCGGTATGCCTGAACTTAGTAACATGGCATTCATCATTTCTTTTAGGGTTCTATTCTTCCTTTCAACAATTTCATTTTACTGTGGAGAATAAGGTGCTGTAGTTTGGTGAATAATGCCATGTTGTGCACAAAATTCATTTAAAGGTGCATCATATTTACCACCCTTATCACTTCTAACCATTTTAATAGTTTTACCAAGTTGATTTTCAACTTTAGTTTTGTAGATTTTAAACATTTCCAAAGCTTCGTCTTTACTTCTAAGCAAATACACATAAGAATATCTTGTGCAATCATCGATAAATGTTATGAAATATTTTTTGCCTCCTTTAGTTTAAACAAATTTAAGATCACATACATCAGTATGAATTAATTCTAGAGGTTCGGTTTTTATTTCAACCGATTTAAATGGAGCTTTAGTTAGTTTCGTTTTTACACAAATCTCATATTTGTGATTAGGATCAATTTCAAATTTTGGTATATAATCCAAACCAATTAGTCTACGCAAAGCATCAAAATTTACATGTCCTAATCTACCATGCCATAAATTTGACTCAAGAATATAAGCAAAAGATGTGTTATTTTTATTAATAGAAAGTTTTGATACAACAGTCATTACATTCAACTTGAAGGGACCATCACTCATGTATCCCTTACCAACATACATATCACTCTTTGTTAATACAAATTTATCAGACTCATATATAAGCTTAAAACCATTCTTATTTAACAAAGAACCAGAAATTAAATTCTTCCATATGTCTGGTACATGTAGCACGTTATTAAGGGTAAGTTCCTTCCCCGATGTCATTTTCAAGATCACATTTCCTTGTTCAACCACAGTAGAAGTAGAAGAATTTTCCATGAAAAGTTGTTCACCATTTGCAGCCTCATTATATGCAGTGAACATTTTCTTGTCTGTGCAAATGTGACGAGTTGCTCTTTGTCAACCCATCATTCATTGGGATTTCTAACCAAATTAGCCTCAGACACCATAGTAGAGAGATTGATGTCATTTACACCGTCAGAGATGTAATCTAGTTATGTCACATTGGCTTGATTGGTAGTTTTCTTGCTTGTACTTCTGAGATCCTTCTTTGGGCGTCGGCAATCAGAGGCACGATGTCCAGTCTTGCCACAATTATAACATTTACCTTTGAATTTTTTATTGCTATTGTTGTTGCCTTGTTTAGGACCATCTCCAACATACTTCCTCTTTTTGTTATGTGGTTTAGGCACTTGTTCAACCACATCAGCCTTGGACTCAATGAGATTTTTATCATTCCTCTTTTCAGCCTTACGGTTATCTTCCTCAATTCTTAGTCTTACAATAAGTTCATCCATGGTCATCTCTTTGCGTTTATATTTTAAATAATTTTTGAAATCTTTCCAAGCCGGTGGTAATTTTTTCACTAACGCAGCGACTTGGAAAGACTCGCTAAGAGACATATCTTCAGCATGAATATCATGCAAAATTAATTGAAAACTTTGAACTTGAGAAATTACCGTTTGGGAGTCTACTATAACAAAGTCTAGAAGTTTACCGACAACAAATTTCTTTGAACCGGTATCATCTGTCTTGTATTTTTTCTCCAAAGAATCCCATAATTCTTTTGCTATCTTCAGGAGGGCCGTAAACATTATACAGCATGTTGTCTAGGCCATTGAGGATATAGTTTTTGCACAGGAAATTAGAATGTTTCCAGGCTTCTACAGCGACAACAACTTGCCGATCACTTTCATCATCTTTAAGTATTGGAGCCTCTTTACGAAGAAACCAAGCAAGATTCAAAGTTGTAAGATAGAACAACATTTTCTGCTGTCATCTCTTAAACTCGGTGCCATTAAATTTTTTCAATTTTTCTCCATAATTTATTGGAACTTGAACATGGTTCTGGATAGGGACCGGAGTGATTGTAACAATTGGAGTACCACTTTCAGTTGCAGTAGCCATAATATCTGATTATAAAAATTAGAAAAACTAAAACACAAATTAATTTTCTAGTTACTAAAACCAGAAAAATAAAATACGTTTTAATAATTTTCTGTATTACTACTGCACAAATTAATATTATGAAATTGTTAATGACACCAGTATATTACTACTAGTTGTCAAAGAAAATAAACAATATATTACTATTATTTGTATTTTTCAACCAGAATATCACTTTGTGAAATCACAGAAAATAAATATAATGAAGACACCAAAATAATCTGTCTTAAGATTGTTGGACAATCTTCACTGTATTCGAAGAATTAAAGAGATAAGAGAGAATTTTTTATTAAAAAAATCAAAACAATATATATAAATAAAATAAAATAAAACAGATTTTTATTGAATAGTAGTAGCATTACAAACTATTCACACAACAAACACAATTTGTGTTTATACTCTTTCTCATAGAAAAATGATGTAGCAAAATACAAAGAGAGTAAAAGCAGAATAATGGATGAAAATTAAGTGAAAAACCAAATTAGGGACTTGTCTATTTATAGGTGAAAATGTGGCTTTTCAGTTTGAATTAAACATGTAGCAAACCTGTTTGAATAGGTACAAGACCTGTTTGGTTTGAATGAACAGATATAGAACCGTTTGGGTTTGAATTTGAACATATTTAAATATGTGCGGACAGATATGAAACCTGGATATAAATTTTGAAGAGGTGCAAACCAACCTCACACCCAAGCCCAATCCACCCGGACAGACGGCAGCGGCGTGCGTGTGTTTATTTTGGGTCCAATGAATCTAGCCCACTTTGCTTATAACCTCATCCTTCCACAAAACTTGGGTACCCCTTGGGGCCCTTCCTAAGTTGCAAACTCAAGCCTTATAAACCGTAAAAGTTTGTCTACCAAATCAATGTGGGACAAGCCTTTAATTCAAACTTTTAAGGAATTTCCACCAAAGATACTATTTTCATGGAGCTTATTTTGGCTTCAATTTTCTATTCACCAAGTAATGGTTTTGAGTAACAAAATATACTACGTGAATCAAAACACAGCATAGAACGCGTTACTATTTAGACCCGCCAACTTTGGCGCATGGGTCTCACCTAAAAATTAGACTAAAATTGTGAAAAAATCTGATTTTTTTCCAAAACCATTTCTAATAGAAATTGAACTAAATATTTTGACATGCATTTTTAAAATAAAAAAAGAGAGAGATAAAAGTAGCTCTATAAATTACACCAAATAGCTAATGTGTGGTTCAGATTCAACAATCTCGACCACACATATTTCTATTTTTTGAGGAGATTTTTGAATATATAGAATTGTGGATTTGTTATCTATACAATCTATATTGTTATATAAAATTAGAAGTCTTTGCTTCTTCTTTCAAATAACTTCTTCATTATTTTATTTTATTTAGCTTGTGCCAGCCGCTAATTACTTTTAAATTATAGTTGTTTGGATAAGGCAATGGATACAAGTTATTGAACTTTTATATGATTTTTAACATGCTTGGCGTTTTAAAAATATTCTTTTTCTATGGTATATATATAGTGGTCCATGTTAATTCACTTTATCCTAGCATCTTCACTTTATCTATTTTAAACAAATGCTTGATGGTTTTGACAAGAAAAAATTATATGCCAAACCATTTTTGAAAATTGTTTATGAATTTTTGTTTTCATGAAAATTGTTTTAGGAATTTCCTTTTTTTGAATTTTTTGAATCTCAAAAAAAAAAAATTATATAAAATTATGCAAAAACGTTCGGTATTTTTGAACTTTCATGGACCATTTATATTTTTTAATTAAAAATAATAACCATATAGAATAAAAGGTGCAACTCCACTCAATATGTCAATTTCAATGTGGCTGGCTAACTGCTCTATTTTAGTTGCACAAATAAATTCCATCCGGTGTGCCAAAAGTTGACATGGCTTTTGGCATCATTCCTTCATGTTAATTTTGATATGTTCCTACCTTTTTTATTTATTTATTTATTTATTTTTATTTTAATAAAAGAGCTTCCATGTAAAATATAAGAGTTCAAATTTAAAAAATAATAGAACAATAGATTTGCCATATTGGGTAGAGAGCTTCCATATCAAATTGACATATACCAATTTGTCATCCAAGCCTTCAAAAAAACTTGACATACCAAATTTTGAAGGTTTGGGTGTCAAATTAATGAGGTTATGCATTGTTATTCTCAAAGTATTTATCACATATAAAATTTAAAAATAATTCTATGTGCATACTTTCATGTTTTTCTTACAAAAAAAATCTAACTGATTGAACAATCATAACCACATAATTATATCACTTCTAATAAAAAAAAATGGATGACAATTGTAACTCTATAAATGAATCAATCATTATTTTGAAGACAAACATAATTAGATAATATATCTACAGTTGTTTAATCAATATAATTTTTTATAAGAATAATATTCTCAACGAATCTTACAATATGAATGGTTCAGATTATTGACATGTTCTCTCCTTTCTTAAAAGTGCTTTGTTTAAGTCTATATGTGGAAGTTGGATCTACAAGTTTTTAAGAGCCATTACAAATTTTGTCTCTGTTTGGGCCCATGTATTTGTGGGAAGTCCATTTGAATAGGTTAAATTTAAAATTTGTCTAGACTTTTTTTGCAACCGTAAAGCTTGGTTATCTGTCTCAAGTCGGCATGGATTTACACTGATGGGCCCTTCTTAAACTTTTGGATCAAACAATTTCATTGATGTCAGTTCACGGGTTGCTCTCCCGGGAGATTCTATTTAGACGCACAAAAATCATTAAGTTAATTTAATTAAAATTTTAAAATTTTAATTTTTATTATACTTTAATATAAATTTATTAACAAAGATAATACATATTAAACTCTAAAATAAAATATTATTTTTTTCTCGTGGTACATTCTAATTACATATATCTATTTTTCATCTTCTTTTTTAAGTTTCAATTGGTTTCTCTTCTTTTTCTTCCTCACTTCAAAACTCCAAACCACCCAACCAAAACTCACCATTATCATCATCATTGTTTCTTATTCTTGCAAATAGAAGAAAGTTTTAATAAAATCAAATAATGGATAAGAATAATAATAAAAATTGTGTTTTGAAACAACACATTAAAGAGGATGTAAGCATTTACATAAATATCAAAATACAATTATTGATTTTTGTGTTTTTTTTTTTATACGTAAAAACGAATATTCAGCGTGTTTAACGTCATTATTGCTCGAGCTTTCAGATCCGAACAAAGTCAATATATTCGGATATGAAAGTCTTAACCAAACAATATTGTTCGGTATGGTAAGTTTAAACTGGTGACTTTGTTTTTATTTGAGTGTACCTTGAAGGGTAATTTAGAAAGATTATAAAATATACTGAAAGTAGCATAAAATCCTAAATACTTGAACAGAGAATATTAAAAAATTAAAAATACTTAATAATTTTTTGAATGTAAATAGAATCCCGCATTGCTCCCACCAACCTTAATACCAATTAATGCAAATCTTACATATAACTTATTTTTAAAAGCAGACTTATCAAAGGAAAATATCTAAAATGTTGTTGATGCAATTAAAAGGGTTTGAGATGATTAGAAGGATCTTAGAAGGATCTTTGCAAAAAAAGTTTAAAATAAAAATTCAATGCAACGATTACAGTACGTTAATGTTGAGATATAGTATTATTATCCAATAACAGATTGATATACATACATAATTAACTTACTCTGCATATGTGAAAGTTATTAAAATATTAAGGGTGATTTTACTTACACTACTATTTAATCTCTTTACACCCTCCATCTCATTACTCCACTAAAAAAAATATAATTTTCATTACAATCCCAATATATTACCAAAACTAATCATAAATTAACTATTTCATCTCTTTACACCGCTAATTTTGGTAACATAGTGCTAAACAATTTACATTATTCTGGTGTTGTGCTGCAAAAAAAAAAAAAAAAAAAAAAGATATCTCCATCATTTTGTTGCTATATATTTACAGAGTCACTTTCTTCCAAAAAATGATTTTTTAATTTGTGGTGGGCCTGTCAACGCTAATTAATTTGAATTACTCTAGTGCCATGTTACCAGACAATAATTTTTTTTCCTAGCATTACGTTGCCGTCCAATTGGATGATAACAAGAAATTAATTTGGGCCACTTGTGAAGTGTCTGTTCAGTGATACATTATTATATAAATGGGATTACTTTAGTGTTATGTTGCTAAACTACAATAGAGTTGTCTAGGCCCCTGTTGCTGCACTTTGAAAAATTTACTTTTTCCTTGAAGCATCCATTAAAAAAATTCATAAATCAAATACGCATCCATAAAATCATACATAAAAAGTATCCATAAAATTATTCATAAAAAATCAAGTGTACGAATATCCATAAAGCATTCATAAAATTTGTCATTATTTACATCCATCAATCAAACACGTTATCACAATTTACTTTGGAAATTTGTAGGTAATTTTCCCCCCTTAATAGAAATAGACATCTACACTTTTTAGAACATGTCAACCTTAATCGTTCCTCCTTGATCTTCCTGTTGTCGCTATAGTAACCACTTCTTTCGCAAGTAAGTGTAAGTCTTAGTTTTCTACCATTGCCTCTTGTATCTGATGTCTTTATAACAATGACAAATCTAGTATTCTTTCCAATGTCAGAAGCCCATTTAATTAATGCTTCACGACTACTAAAAATCTAAAGATAATAAATACATTTATATGTCAAATTATTAATAAAACTCAATACAAATTAAAAATAAGAAAAAATCGTATTCATAAAAAAACTTGACAAGCCTCGTCTGCAATGAATTCATAATTAGAGTCCACTAATATTGCAGTACTTGGGTTGTTGCAATGAGTATAAGTATAATCCTTTCAGACAAAAAAAAAAAAAAAAAAAAATGAAACTGAAAATATATGGAAATGACAAGCTGCACAAATTAAAAAATTCGGTTTGGGATTACTTGAAATGTATCTTTTATTCGGTAGTCGGTTACCAGACTTATATTTTTTGTTCGGCAATGTGATGGCGGACTATTTTATTTTGTTTAATTTCAAACCACCGAATGAAAGTCGAATACCAGTCCAGAAAAACGAAACAAAAACTTACCAATTAAATAAAAAAATTCACCATTTTACTTTTTTGATGGTTCTTCATCACCGTTTCTTTATCCATTGCTTTCTTTAATGATTAAAATACTATGATTCTCACTTTTTGAAAAGAGATGTGTAAGAGAAAAGAAAAATTAAGAAAGAAAAAAAAGGAGTAGGGATTGAAGACCAAGGGGTGTAAAGAGATAATAAAATATATTTAATTTTAATGTTTTGTCCTTAAAGAAAATTTCATACATGGATTAAATTGGAAAAAAAAAACTCATCTAGAAAGTGTAAAGAGGTAAAGTAGTAGTGTAAGTAGAATCACCCAAATATTAATTATATTTGACTAGTGACATTTACCATCTGCCTATTGTTGACTTGATTTTTACTCGTCCGTTAAATCCAAGTAGGTAATTGTAGGGTCGCCCTTGATGAGGGGCAATCAAGGTACTCGTCGCCTTGAGCCCTTAAATTTGAACAAAAATTAGGGACCCAGGACCCCCAATTAAGAGTAGGCGTTGTGTTGTGTTATTTTAAATTTAAGTCAGAATTATTTTTTGTGTTCTTATATTTTGTATTAAATTTTACTTTGTTCCTTATATATAAAATTATGGTAGTTAATCTCATGTATTTTTAGTCAAATCTCACTTTGATTCCTACACATAGAATTGTGAAGTCAACACTCTATATTTTTGGTCAAATCTTACTTTGGTTCCTACACAAGTGTTAATGTCCCATATCTGTTGCTCAATTGTTTAAATTTTTACAGAATCTAATCATGTGACAAGAATGTGACTACGACATGAGGGTAAGAGAGAAAAATTATCTAAATTTTCCACCAATACACACTTTGTCTCAAAATTTCTATCAAATTATGATTGTATTAGGCTAAAACAAAACACAGATTGTGAACGATTAAGAAGATGAACTAGGATTTTGTATAAATTGAAATTACAAAACTCTGTTTTTCACGGTGATACAATTTTTTGTCTATTCATCTTCCTTTCTCTTTGATTTCTTTGTTGCATTTTTTTATTATTTCAAAAACTCTATTTTCTTTTCTCTTTGTTCTAATTTTTAGCACACACACACACACACACACACACACACACACACACACACACACACACACACACTGTATTATATAACTCTCACGTGCTTATCACATAGGACAAAGTGTATTGGTGGAAAATATAGATGATTTTCCTTTCTTACCGTCATCTCGTAGTCACATTTTTGTCACATGACTGAATTTTGTTAAAGATTTAAAAATGAAGTAACAGAAGAGAGACATTGATATTTGTATAGGGATCAAAGTGGGATTTGAGCAAAAGTAAAGGGGATTGACTGTCACAATTTTATGTATAGGGACCAAAGTGAGATTTGACTAGAAGTGCAGGAAATTGACTGTCATGATTTCATGAGTAGAGGCTAAAATGGGATTTAGTACAAAGCACATGGGTGCAAAGTGTAATTTATCCAAGTTAAAATTATCTCAACACCAATCTAATCCATTTTATCTGTCATGTTATGGTATCATGCTATTTTCAATTCGTATCGGGTTATGTATTGTTTCACTCTTAGTTAAAAATACTAAGTGTATGATGAGCTTAAATTTTGTTCACAAGTTCAATTTTATAAAATTAGTCTATACTAAATGAAATTATTTATAAAATGTTTGGTTTCAACTCAATTACATTTTCCTAAATTAAAAAATATATATATACATTATTATTATATTTTTTTACTAGATTGACTTTATAATAGGTAACAAAAAATACAAATTTTAAATAAAAAAAAAAAAATTAACTTTAACATTTTATTTTGCATACTTTTTTATTCAACTAAATGAAATTACATAAAATATTAAAAAATATCATGCACATTTAGAAATAATATTAAAATGTGTAACTAATTATTTATGTTATCAGGTTGTACCATATATGATTAATATTGAAAAATAGTGAACTCTAACCCACTAATTTTAAATACAGTTCGAGTCGTGTTGAAATTTTTTACCCTTATCCCTAACTAATCTTAACTTTTACAGTATTATTAAAAAATAAAGATTCAATTAAATTAAACTAAACCCCCAATCTAAACTAATGAGCCTTATAAATTATGAATGGTTAGTAATTTTGCATCTAAAAATACAATAAGTGTAATATTTAGCTAATGCTCTATTGTAATTGGTTCATTTTTATTTTATATTATAAGTTTATTTTTCATTTAACGTTTTTCCAAATAATTTTTTTTAATAGTTTGTTCATGTACACATTTTGAGATTTGCTTAAAATATGAATTGCTCTATATGATTTAGAAAATTACAAATACCTCCTATTAGGATTTTTTATTTAACAAAATTAACTAAAAAAAATAAAATTTCTAACTAATCTCTTATACAATAATACTAAAATTACTTGAATTATTAATTAAAATCTATTTCTAATATCATTAAAAACTATTAATTGATTTGATAATTTATTAGTAAAATGGGTCATTTGTTATGAATTTAAAAATTTCAAAGAATGAGATGTAGTTGCCTAAACTATAGGGGCAATTCGTATTTTAAACAAATTTCAGTAGGTGTATTTATAATTTACCCGAATTATTAATATGTATAAAATTTATCACTTATTTTGAAAGTATAAATTGAATTGAAATTTTTTCATAAATAAATAAAAATCAATTTTTGAAGGGAAAAAAAAAAACAAGTGTGATTTGTGCGACATTTCTCAAAGTCTCATCCTCTGGAGTAGACTGGGCCTTCCATGAAGTTTTCTTGCATTGAACAAAAAAAAAAAAAAAAAAAAAAGAAGAAAAAAGATGCTATATGTCCATACCTATTTGCTTTGACCCTTCACTTTTTTGAACTTTCACTCACATAATTGAAACTCTCATCTTCTCTTTGAACACCCACCTTAATACCAAATATATCCTAATACCAAATGTACCCCTGTTCTTTGGACGCCAACTCTTCTTCTCCTTTCTACTGCTGACAGTGCCGTTATGGCAAGCTCCACGCTCTCCCTCCTTCCTTTTTCTCTTCTTTCTTCTTTTTCTTCTTCTTTTTCCCCTTCCATTCTCCTCTCCTTTCCATTTTCCTTGACCTTTGCTTTGGCTACTGTTACAGCTTGTCAACGCCTCAGTTGCCATCGCCACGAGATCTGAAGGTCTTGTTGTTGACGCCTTGCTTGCCATCACTGCAAATCTGAAGGTCTTGCAGCCGTAGATCCGTTACTTGCCATTGCCACTAGCGGATTGACGATTTCACCGCTGTTGTCAAAGTCTGCCTCTCACTCATTTCACGGCGCCTTAGCCCTAGCCCACCACCACGACGAAGAAGGTGATGGAATGGCCGATAGGATTAGGGTTAGGGTTTTGAAAATTAGGGTTAGAAGGTTAGAGACAAGGGTAAAGGTGGAATTTTATGTTTGGACAAAATTAGAATTAAAAAAAATAAAAGAGATGGAGAGTCCAAAAAATTCTATTTCCACACACCTACTTACCTCAGTGTATATCATTTCTTAGTGCACACAATTAGTAATTTGATTATTAGTTATTGTTCTTATTCCACACACTAAATGTTCAAATCACACCCTTAACTCATATCTTTGTACATACACCACACTACAACAAATTTTGGATTTAAAGACGTAACAACTTTGTCCAAAAATGTACACATTTCGTCACTCAAACTAATTACGATGAAAAGTTTTCGTCATCTGTTTGTCGCCAAAGCGTTGTCGCTAAAAGGTCTTAGAGACGAAAAAATAAATTTGTCATTGAAAATGATAAATTTGTGACGATTTTTTTTTTTTTTTTCTACAATACGCTCTGTTGAGAACATACTTGTAAGTAATTAGTGACAAAATATTTTGTTATTAAATGAAGAAATTAGAGACAAAAGTATTTTGTCATAAATATAAGAAATAGAGACGAAATAACTTTGTCGCGTTTAATATAAACAAAGACAAAAAAAAAAAAAAAAATTGTCAAAGAAGCTACCGATAAAGATAAAAACAAATTCATCATTAAAAATGATGAAATAATGTCAAAAAAAAATTCATCACACATTGAGGCTAATAGTGTCAAAATGTGCTAATATTTTTCATCATGACAAATTCATTAAGCGACGAAATAATGAATTTATGGCAAAATTAATCATCCACCTCAGCCAAATAAGGAACAAAAAAAACTTCTTTAGAGATGAAAAATTTTGTCACTAATTCCATAATATTTTTTTCCACATTATATACCTATTTTTTATCAAAATCTGAATTTTAGTTTAACAAATATAACCCTATTCATGTTGAAACCTGTTTGATATAACAATTCCATCACAATTACCTGCTATAAATCAACACGTTTACGAATTAACAAAATGAAAATATTCATTCATTACAAATAATTTCATCCTAATACAACAAAATGGTGCAATATCCACAAAATATCTAACAAATGACTAGTGCAATTCCACAAAACATTCAACAATAACTAGCGTAACTCTACAAAGTATGCGTCTCCTTATCAGACAAAAATGAACATTCAAGCAAAATAGATCATTGTTGCAAGTAAAAATGCCACTACAATCCAATCTGCAAAAAAATAAATTAAAAGCTTTAGTAACTAATCAATTATACAAAAGATTAAAAATATTAGTAACTAGTTAATTCACAATTAGATCAATTATACCATTTATCCTTCTAAGGGACTTTTTTCAAGATTATAGGAACAAAAAAATTAAATTTAAGGCTAATTCAGAAATGGTGTATCCCATTAATGTGTTGTAAGTTTATACAACTTATATTGGTCTCTCCCAAGGTGTTTCTATTGGTTCTTATACAAATCCCTGGCTGTGTGATAATTTAGCCTTTCGACAATCTTTTTTGAAGCTTCAAGTATGGAGGAAAAAGCATATTTTAAGACCAATTGACAATTTATACATCCTGTATGAGTGATTTTCTGACCACACTACCAACTCAGTAATCAGCTGGAGAGAACTGGCAGAATAGATGACACCTGGTTGACCTGCAACAGAAAGAGAAGATTCCGGCAGTGGTTCGTCCACCCGGGGGCACTTCGACGATCAAGTCAGTATATCTCTCAAAGATAAATCAATAGTGCTAATATCACTGTTCAGAATATAAATTGCGTACCTTAGACTCATCGGGGGTGCCTTTCTTTTATAGTTAACTCAATCTTTGTCCCAACAAAAGCCTAGCTTCAATGGATTCCTGTTTAGTACTTACTTTGGACTCTTCAAGAGATAAGGATAGGCTCCCTAAGAGTGTTATCCTTATCCATCCTGAAGTCCTTCCTTATTCCAGGACTCTTGTCCCTTATCCGCTTATCTTGGATTCCGATATTTTCGGAGGTAACCTCGGCCTATCCGAGATAACCTCGGCATCATGACCAGGACACGTGCAACTCGGCTGACACGTCGGCATCACCTTGCCCACGTGTTGGTACTCATAAAATATATCCCCACAACTGCCCTCTAGGTTCTATTACCTCGGCATTCTGAGGTGATGGAACCTATATTGGAGCTTCTTGCCAATACATCGGTTTAAAGTCTCTCAGCCGAGATCATCATATAAGCCGACATGTCTCTTTAAAGATTAAAGATCCCAAGATCTCCTTCACGCGTATGAGCTGTCATGCAAAATAACTCAACCGTTTCAGCCACGCGTCTTCCCTTTACTGGATCGTAAACTGTATGCGCTTGTAAGTCGTCTCGCGCCTATATGCGTCGTCTGACGTATTCGTTGTTCCAAACGCATTAATTGCCCTTTTGCCGCCATTTCAAATTTTTGACAAAACTCGTTTCTTTCCCCCATCTTTTCACTTTTCACTTTCGCGTCTGAAGCTCTTTTCTCTTTCTAATTTTTCCCTTCAAGATCCTCCATTGTTCAAGCTTTCAAGCTCTGCCATTGCTGTTGTTCACCTCCTCTGGCGAGACTCTTGCTACCCTTTTTCGTTGTCGTCGTTCTCCTGACTTCGGCGAACTCAACACCGGCTTCCTTTATTCTGGTAAGTCACCATTCCTCCTGGTCTCAGTTTCTTGTTACCTTACTGAACTTTACTGTTTTACCTGCTGTCTTTGCAATCTTGTCCATATTTTTGATATTTCATCTTGCATCTTGTATTCCACCATATATTTGAATATGTTTGCTTCATGATTCTGTTTTTACCCAAATCATCTTCTTGAATATACACTGTTCACACACCTATTGATATTTGCCACTGTTCTTGGCCTGATACACCTGTGCGAACTTTTTGTCTTGATTTCTTGATGGCTTCGTCTCCGTTCTTGATTCTGAAACGCATCCCTGTTTTTCTTTTTTCTGTGTCTTTTCCAGATTCCTGCCTTCAATCTTTGTTCCCACAGACTTAGGTTTTGAGATTTGTTTGTAGAACCCACAAATTTTAGAAAAAACTGAAACGAATTGCTTCTAGATCTGTACAAACCCTTACCATAGTACATTTTTAGGTTTTTTGCCAAGGTCCTTTAAACCCTCCAGAAATACTTTTTCCTGAAATCCGATACCTCCATTTAAGCCGACGTTATGGGTATGTGGAAGCATAGGGTGGACACCTCGACAAAATTAGAATACTTTAGGCGAGAGTTTTCCATCCTTGCCGATGTCCATCTGAGGTTGGCTGGGGAGGATGACTCCATTATGCCTACAACTGATTCTATTCCATTCCCTGTGGTAGCCTTCATTGAGTGCGGACTTCGGCTCCCACTCAACATCCATTTTCATGAAATACTTCACTATTATAAACTAAACCCAATGCAGCTTGCCATCAATTCTTACCGAGTTATTAATGGCATCATAGCCTTAGCCAAACAAGAAAACGTTAGGGTTACCTTAGCCGATATCCAGTATTGCTACACCATGTGTGGCCTTAAAAAAGACACGGGTTATGTTTACTACCTCAAGCCGAGATCCACATAATACAAAATCGTAGCCAACATCCCAAACTCCAACAAGGGAGCTGGAGATGATTACTTCATTACCTCGGGGAATTGGGAGTTTGCTCCAGACGAGGACCTCCATCTTTACCCTCTTCCTCGTCCAGTTTTTGTAGAGGGCAATGGTAAGAGCCCTGTGTTCATACTAACTTGTTTTTAAAGTCTTCAATATTTTGTTCGTTTCTAATGTCTGCTTTTTCTTGCAGCTCTTCCTCAGCCACCAAAGGGCTTTCGTCAGTATTTCTTTCCAGCAAAGACTTGAGGAAACTCTTGGATTTTCCAGTCCACAAGCAGAAGGCCCCTCTGCTTCTCAACTTTATCTCCACTTATAAGTCGGCTCTTCCCGACGTCCCCAAGAAGAAGAAGAAGAAGAGTCTGTCTCCTCCTTCCGCCACAACTCCTCAGGTTTCCTCCACATCCCGACAAGATCAAGGATCAACTTCTGATCCTGCAGAGCAGTCGTCAACTTTGGCTCCGTATTTGATCCCGATATCCTAGCGCTAGCGTCGGCGATGAACTTTTTTTCTTCCGAGATGGGCCGCCAGAAAGCTGTCGCAAAAGACCTCTTAGCCAGCATCCCTTCTGACGTTGACGCTCAGCCAACACAAACCTAGCCTCCACCAAAGTAAAAAAGAATCAAAAAGGCTCAGCCGAAGGCGAAGGTGACTCAGGTTGATACTGAGAACACCTAGCCAATTTCAAAATTGGCTCCAAGTGAGAGAACCACCTCAATCTTTGAGAAGAGGTCCGCTGAAACACAACCATCTGAATCCACCAGATTAAAGAAGCCGAGGTCGTCTGCTACAACCACCTCGGGGTCTTCAAAGCACGATGCCCCCTGGGCCCCCCAAATCACTCTGGAAGATAAGCCAGTTATGGCAGTGATAGCGCTGATGACATCAATGTTGGCGTTGCCCTTAGTACCGCTCTGCTACTTCCTGGCGATCTTGACCGAAACACCGAGTTAAGTGAATATGAGAACTATGCTCTGATGCTTCAGCGCTCCGTTCAAGTAAGTGCCGTTGTTTTTCTTTCTTTCTTTTTATACTTTAGAAGATTTTGTAATAACCTTTGCTTTGATTTATTTTTTCGCAGGCCATCCAGCATGCCCATTCCTTCTCAGTACAATCTTTCAAAAACCGGGAGAAGCTGGCCGAGAAGAAGAGGAAGGTCTCCACTTTTCAGAAGACTAACAAAAACTTGCAATCAAAGATGAAGACCTTGGAGGATCAAGCCGAGGTTGCTATCAATGCCAAGGACGATGCCGAAGAAAAGGTTGGTGCTGCTGAGGTGATAAACAAAGTCCTTCAAGACCAGCTGAAAGAGGCCGAGGATAAGAAGGCCAAGGCCCAAAAGGAGCTTCAAGACGCCCTGGCCACCAAAGAGGCCGAAGTCAAGGCCGCCGACGAGAAGGGCTACAACGAAGGGGTGGTCGATGTTACGGCAGACTATGAAAAGCAGGTGAAGCAGGCATGCAACAGGAGCTTCACCCTTGGTTGGATGACCTTGCTGAAAAGGCTTGATGTCCCTGAGGACTCCCCCCTCAAGAATGCTGATGTCCTTCCTCTGCCATTCCTCCAAACTCCAAGCCAATCCGCCGACAACGACTCTGAGTCCGAGGAGGAGGTTTTGGTGAGAAAGTCAAAAGACGTTGTTGGGGCCAAGTCTCCTTCTCAAAATGAGCAAGTCGTAGACTTGACTCAAGATGAGGAGGTTCCCAAGGAAGCTACCCCTGAGCAGGCATCATTGGACATACCTCTCGCCGACAAGAGCCTTGATTAGACCCTTCAAGAGATTGATGCTGAGCTTGCAGCCGAGAATGTGGCCGAGATGTCCTCCCAGCAGTCTTTCGAGATCCAGACCCAGCCTGCTAATAATGCTGAGGAATCTTAGTTTTGATGTCTTTTTCCTTTGTCATTTGTACTTTGTTTTTTTTTAAAGTAATGTAAATTCTTTACATCGCCGATGTGCCTTTAATTCAACTCTTTTGTTTTGAATGCTTGCATGTTTGCCTTGTATGCTTCCATACTTAGAATATTTTGTATATCTTTAATATACACTTCAACCCTTGTGCAACCTTCTCGGGGTGACACACCTTGGTCCTACAAACTTGGTTTAACTTTAACTTGTAAACTTTTCTCAAGTTTCAACAAGTGTTAAACATCATCTCGGTTTAACTTCAACTTGTAAACTTTTCTCAAGTTTCAACAAGTGTTAAACATTATCTCGGTTTAACTTCAACTTGTAAACTTTTCTCAAGTTTCAACAAGTGTTAAACATCATCTCGGTTTAACTTCAACTTGTAAACTTTTCTCAAGTTTTCAACACGTGTTAAACGTCATCTCGGTTTAACTTCAAATTGTAAACGTTTCTCAAGTTTTCAACAAATGTTAAATGTCATATCGGTTTAACTTCAACTTGTAAACTTTTCTCAAGTTTCAACAAGTGTTAAACGTCATATCGGTTTAACTTCAACTTGTAAACTTTTCTCTAGTTTCAACAAGTGTTAAACATCATATCGGTTTAACTTTAACTTGTAAACTTTTCTCAAGTTTCAACAAGTGTTAAATATTATCTCGGTTTAACTTCAACTTGTAAACTTTTCTCAAGTTTCAACAAGTGTTAAACATCATCTCGGTTTAACTTCAACTTGTAAACTTTTCTCAAGTTTCAACAAGTGTTAAACATCATCTTGGTTTAACTTCAACTCGTAAACTTTTCTCAAGTTTTAATAAGTGTTAAACCTATTTTTCTTCTCTCTGCCCCCTGATGTGAACCTGAGTTCCACTTGGGTTCTCATCATACATGTATTCCAGAAGCAACGTTATGTATCTTTATCAGTCTCAAGTGTATAAACATATATAAACAAGCTAAAAACTTTATTTATTTACTTTGGCAAAATGACAAAAAATTCTAATGATAGAAAAATTTCAAATTGCAAGTGTTCCAAGGTCTTGGCAACTCTTTGCCCTCATTGTCTTCAAGCCGATATGCCCCATTGCCCAATACCGAAGTGATTCTGTAGGGTCCTTCCCAGTTTGGGCCAAGCTTGCCCTCCCTGGGATCCTTCTTGTTGCCGACGACTTTTCTCAAGACTAGGTCGCCCACTTGGAACTCCCTTGGGTTAACTTTTTTATTATAAGCTTTGGCAAGCTACTGCTGGTATGCTGCTAGCTGAATTGCAGCTCTTTCCCTTCTTTCTTCTAGTAGATCCAGATTTCGGGCTAACAATACGTCATTGGTCCCATTCTCCACTCCCTGGGTTCTGATCCTTGGGATACCGACTTCCAAGGGAATGACTGCTTCTGTGCCATAGGCCATGGCAAAGGGGGATTCCCCCGTTGATCTTCTTGGCGTAGTCCGATATGCCCAGAGCACACTTGGTAGTTCATCCACCCACTTTTCTTTTGCTGCCTGCAGCCTCTTCTTGATCCCATCCAGGATAACTTTGTTGGATGCTTCTACTTGTCCATTGCTTTGAGGAAAGCTTGGGATTGAAAAGTAGTTCTTGATCTTGAACTTTGCGCATAAGCTCTTGATTAACTTACTGTCAAATTGTGTTCCGTTGTCTGTGACTATTGCTCTTGGGATCCCAAATCTTGTGATTATGTTCTTCCATATGAAGCTTTTTACGTCCACATCTCGAATCTTGGCTAAGGGCTCAGCTTCTATCCACTTGGTGAAGTAATTTGTTGCTACCAGCAGGTACTTCCTTTGCCTAGTTGCTTGGGGCAGTTGTCTGACAAGATCCATTCCCCATTGGGCAAATGGCCAAGGACTGGATACTGGGTTCAGGTCTACTATTGGTTGGTGTACCAGAGGTGCAAACCTTTGGCACTTTTCACACTTCTTGACATAGGCCTCTGCATCTTTCTGCATGTAGGGCCACCAATACCCCTGGGTAATGGCCCTATGAGCTAGTGATCTGCCCCCAGTGTGGCTTCCGCAAATTCCTTCATGTATTTCATATAAAAAATCTTCAACTTGTGAAGGATGTACGCGCCTCAACAGGGGTCCAGTAAAGGATCTTCTGTAGAGATGTCCTTTTACTGTCAGACTGAATCTAGCCGACTTCAATCTGTCTTGTGTGCCTTCTTGTGGTCATCTGGCAGCTTTCCTTCTTTCAGGTATACAATAATTGCATCCATCCAGTTTGGTCCCATGTCCACACACATTGCTTCATGCTTTGTGGTCAGTGGTTCGATGCTCGGGCCCGACAAGTAGTCAACCATTATTATCCTCGCTTTTCCAGGTTGTACTGCGCTAGCTAGGTTAGCCAATGCATCGGCGTGACTGTTATCATCTCGGCTAACCTGGAGTAGTCGGCAGTTCTGAAACAAGGCTGACAACTTGATGACCTCCTTTGCATAGGCTGACATCCTTTCATCTCAGGCTGCAAACTCGCCTGTTGTCTGGTTAACTATGAGTTGTGAGTCACAAAAGACTATTACCTCATCTTCTTGTACTGCTGCTGCCAGTTTCAGTCTTGCAATGAGTGCTTTGTACTCTACTTCATTGTTTGAGGCCTTGAACTCCAAACGAATCGATTGTTCTATTATCTGCTTATCTGGAGATATCAAAACTACTCCTGCCCCTGCTCCTTGTTGGTTTGAACTCCCATCAACGAACAGTCGAAAGGAGTCGCCGATGTAAATGCTGCAGGGTCTGAGTTTTTCCTCTTTCCTTTGTTCTTTCGCCATTGGCTGGTCTCCTTCTTGCTTGTTTGGACATCGTTCACCTTGGCTCAATGGAGCTCGATGTTTGATAGATTCTGGCGTGAACTCCGCCACGAAGTTGGCCAAAACTTGGCCTTTGATTGCAGTTCTAGGTCTGTACTCCAGGTTATACTGGCCCAAGGCGATTGCCCATGTGGCTATTCTTCCTGTCAAGTCTCCTTGTTGCAGCAAAGACTTCAAGGGGTGTTCAGTTAGCACCACGATTTTATGGGCCTGGAAGTAATGGTTCTGCTTCTTTGAAGCCATTGCTAAAGCCAGTGCCAATTTCTCCATGGGTAGATATCTCGTTTCTGCATCGGCCAGGGTTTTGCTTACATAGTAAACAGCCCTTTGTTTCCATTTTTCTTCTCGGACTACCACTACATTTATCGCATGTTCTGAAACTGCTAAGTACAAAAAGAGCTCCTTTCCAGGTTCTGGATTTGAAAGAACTGGGCCCATAGTCAAATACTTCTTTAGGTCGGCGAAGGCGGCTTCGCATTTTTCGGTCCACAGGAAGTCTGTGGCTTTCTTTACTAAGTTAAAGAAAGGTTGGCCCTTGTCTAAGCTTCTGCTGATAAACCTATTCAGGGATGCGGCCCTTCCGGTTAGCATTTGTACCTATTTTGCCGACGTCGGGCTTTTCAACTCCAGGATGGCCTTGATCTGATTTGGGCTGGCTTCAATGCCCCTTCTGGTCACTAGGTATCCCAAGAACTTACCAGATCCAACTCCAAATGCGCACTTTGATGCGTTGAGTCGGAGCCAATATGCTTTAAGGATTTCAAAGACTGCTCTGAGGTCAGCGAGGTGACCTTCTGGTTCCTTGGTCTTCACGACCATGTCGTCGATGTAAACTTCCACCGTTCGGCCAATCAGGTGTTTGAACATCTTGGTTACTAACCTTTGGTAAGTTGCTCCTGTTTTTTTCAACCCAAAAGGCATCACTCTGTAGCAGTACAGCCCTTTTAAGGTGATAAACGCAGTCTTCTCTTCATCCTCGGGGTACATGGCTATCTGGTGATACCCCCTATAGGCATCCAGGAAGCTTATCCTTCCATGCCCTGAAGTGGCATCCACTAGCTGGTCAATCTTGGGTAGAGGGAAGCTGTCTTTGGGACAAGCCTTGTTTAAACTGGTAAAGTCTACACAGACCCTTCATTTACCATTTTTCTTCTTCACCACTACTGTGTTCGATAGCCATGTTGGGTAATTTATCTCACGAATGGCCCTGGCTTCCAGTAGTCTGTCTACTTCCTCCTCCACTGCTTTGACGTGTATTAACGTCGATCTTCTTGCTCGTTGGATTACAAGTTTGGCCGACCTGTCAACGTTCAGCTTATGACAAGTGACCTTGGGGTCAATGCCAAGCATTTCGTAGGGCGTCCATGAGAACACCTCAATATTTGCTCTAAAAAAAGCTTCCAACTCTTTTTCCTCATCTTCAACTAAGCCCGAGCCGAGAAGAAATAAGCGTTATTCATCCCCCTCTTGGACAAGGATTTTCTTCAGTGCTTCTTCACTCTCCTCGGCTGGCTCCTTGCCGACATCCTCTAGGACCTCTATGTCCTTGTCTTCGATCTCTGCCTTCTCTGGTTCTCGAATGCTGCAGGTGGTTTTCATTGTTGCCATGGAGCAATTCTTTGCTTGCAGCTAATCTCCTCTGACCTCCTCAATCCTATGCTCTGTTGGGAATCGCAATAGTTGATGCAATGTTAAGGGAACAACCTTCATTGCATGCAACCATGGCCTTCCCAAAATGATGTTGTAAGGGGAGGGTATGTCAATTACGGTAAACTCTATTGTTATCTTCCTGGTGCCTGCCTGCACCTCCAAGCTAGTTGTTCTCAGTGGCCATGTTGGCATTCCATTGAACCCGACCATTGGGCTATTGGATTGCTCCATATCGTCTGGGTGAAGGCCGAGCTCCTTGTAACATCGGATGTACATGATTTCACAGGAGCTGCCTTGGTCTATTAGGTTGCGCTTTACTTGGCATTCCCCGACCTGGAGGGATACTACCAATGCATCATTATGCGGATGCTGCACCATCTCAAGGTCGGCTTCAGAAAAGGACACTACTAGTCCTTGGCCCTCCTCTGCCCGATGTCTCTTCTCCCCGACTTAGTAGACATGCTGCAAGTGCTTCACCTTCTGGGTCTCCTCCCTAATCTCGTTCTCGTTGACCTTTGAGTGAATTATATTAATTACCCGAGGTCCTTCTGCCTGAGGTTGTTGTGCTGGGGGAGGCGGAGCTGCTGGTGCCTGAGGCAGTCTTGCCTGCTCTTTTCTTGTCCTGGCTTCATCGACAAGGTCTCTCAGATGGCCTTGCCTCACCAGGTCTTCTAAGTGTGCTTTCAGAGCTCTGCAGCCCTGAGTCATATGCCCGTTTTCATTGTGGTAAGCACAATGCCTGCCAAGGTTTCTTCCCATAAATTCTCCTGGTGCCCTTGCTGGTGTTCTGAAATAGGGTTAATTTCGAATTTGATCCAGGACTTTGTGAATTGGGATTCAGAACACAGTTGTCACTGCCTGTGTAGCCCTCAGTTCTATCTCTTGCTTGCTCGACCCATTGTTACCTCGGCCTCGCTTCGGCGAACCGTTTCCTTTCTCTTGCTTTGTCTCCTTAGTCCTCGATGTATCTTCCTCGGCTCTGGCGTATTTTTCAATTCTGGCCATGAGCTCTTCCATGTTTTTTGGCAGTGTCTTTGCCAAAGATTTTCGTAGTGGGCAGTTGTCTTTTAGGCTGTTCTTGAAAGATACGACCGCCACCTCTTGGTTACACTCTGGTATTCGGTTGAACACCTCATAGTATCTTTTTGCATAGACCCTAAGGCCTTCATCCTTACTGATCTTCAGAGCCATCAATGCGTCTATCCTCAATGGCTGCAGCTTGTTTGTTACGAACCTGGCCCTAAACATCTCAGCCAAGCCTTCCCAAGTCTTCACGCTTCCCTTTGGTAGTTTGTGGAACCAATATGATGCAATCTCCCCGAAGGATGAGGGAATATTTTGCAGAGCAACGGCTCATTCCCACTATATAATGCCATTGAGTTTAAGTATAATCCAACGTGGAAGTTGGGGTCTGACTTACCATCGTATATTTGAAACCTCGGCATACTGAATCTCTTCGGCGCCTCAAACTTGTCCAACTCCACCGAGAATGGTGTCCTCGGCTTATCTGGGGAGGTTACCTCGACGTCGGCATTCTGTTGCTTCCTTTTGAGGTAATCTCTTAAGTCCTCCTTTGTCCGCCCAGGAGCTCAGCTATTTCCTACTTTCAATCTTTTTGGTGCACTACTTTCAGCCTCGTGGTGAGTCCTCTTCGACCTTTCTCCATTAGTTGTGTCGAAGCATAGCGCTTACCCTTGAACATGCCGATGTTCTTTGGGGTCTGCCTCCTTTGTGCGATGCGTCCTCCGTGATTCTTCCTTTCTTGACTCCCCTCGTCCGACTTCCCTGGAAGGTCGGTGAGAATGTCTTTCGCTCCTGGTGTGTTGAGGGGCTATAGGGATTGTTTTTTGCCCTCCCTTCTGGGTATTGGCTGTTGGAATCAGCGTGTCCTGCAGCGGGAATGGTGGCTGCATAACGTTGTTTTGCATCATGAAATTGACGACCGATTGCAGGTCCACCAATTTGTTTGGCATCTCTTTTACCTCTTCGTCCCTCCGCAGGCATCTATCCTTCCATACCTGGAGGTCATCCTCTTTGTAGTACCCACTTCGATCTGGCTTCTTTGGTGCGTCGCCATCCTGGCTGACGTTTTTGTTGCTGTGATTCTGGTCACGAGCTTCTGTGTTACGGTTGTCTCCTTCGATGTCAAGGTCGATAGGTCTGCCACTCCCAGCAGGAGTGTCGTCCCTAATCTTTTCTTTCTGTCCGTTGCTGGCCATCTATTCTCCTATCTTTCCCACAGACGGCGCCAAATTGTGTGAGTGATTTTCTAACCATACTGCCAACTCAGTAATCAGCTGGAGAGAACTGGCAGAATAGATGACACCTGGCTGACCTGCAACAGAAAGAGAAGATTCTGGCGGTGGTTCGTCCACCCGAAGGCACTCCGACGATCAAGTCAGTATATCTCTCAAAGATAAATCAATAGTGCTAATCTCACTGTTCAGAATATAAATTGCGTACCTTAGACCCATCGGGGGTGCCTTTCTTTTATAATTAACTCAATCTTTGTCCTAACAGAAGCCTAGCTTCAATGGATTCCTGTTTAGTGCTTACTTTGGACTCTTCAAGAGATAAGGATAGACTCCCTAAGAGTGTTATCCTTATCCATCCTGAAGTCCTTCCTTATTCCAGGACTCTTGTCCCTTATCTGCTTATCTTGGATTCCGATATCTTTGGAGGTAACCTCGGCTTATCCGAGATAACCTTGGCATCATGATCAGGACACGTGACACGTCAGCTGACACGTTGGCGTCACCTTGGCCACGTGTTGGTGCTCATAAAATATATCCGCACACATCCCGTGCACGTGTCGTAAGTTTCTACAACTTATATTGGTCTCTCCCAAGGTGTTTGTATCGGTTCTTGGACACATTTGTGACTGTTTAACAATTTAGCAATCTAAGGGGCGTTTTTTAATTAGAAGTGTGGACTCGACTTTCTTCGTGCCCCCCTCTTGGAGAGTATCGAATTGGTCCTACAGTTTGGACTCCTATCACGGTTCTGAATCTAGTCTCATAAAGTGCAATGTGAAACTGATAAACACCAAAGAGTCCAATCCAGCAAATCATTTGGAAAATCGATTTTGAATCAAATAATGTCAAAACTGGACTGCTTTGCCAGATTACAGAGTCGCCACCTAAATATTTTATTTTTGAAAAATTTAGGAAACCCTGACTTGTGCCAAAGGCTACGTGTCCGTCATCACCAAAGTTGCCTTGACTCGAGAACTTAGGTACGAGAGGGGAAGGTCCTAAAATGTGCACCCCCGCTCGCCCGATCAAAGATCGGCCTCTACTAAACATGATATGTTGTTTTATAAACCTCATGTGTTCTTATTCCGATTATTAGCTAACATTACTATGTGACACACACACAAGCAAATATAGACTAAAATCGCAAGAATTGGAACAACTCAATTCATGTTTGTTTTCGAAAATGGTTTGAAAAAGCCACTCTGAAGTGGGCTAAAGCGCGGATTTGCCATCAAACATGATGGGCTTTAAAACATGATTTGCCACTTCGCAAAGCGGGCTTAAAACACACATTTGATGAATTGTCCCAATTCAAGCAACAAAGCCTTTATTCACAAGCACTCATGCAGTTAATCATATAAGCAAATAGCCTCATGGAAAGCATGCGAAACATGGCATCACTCACACTCATGCAAGGATGCTAAAGCATAAAAGCTTACCGAGTACTCCAAGCCAAAACAAAAGCTAGTTAGAAAAATGCATGATCCTAACTATGCAAAATGCCTAATGCAACACATGCGATAATGCAATTAATAGGCTCGGCTACTAAGATGACATATGAATGCAACAATTCGATAGCATGCTGTTAAACACGTATTCAAATAAGTATTGAAATACGATGCAGTTTGAATGATGCGCCGAGCCTCGGTGCATGCAAGACAAATGAATGATGCAATCATGCAAGCATAAGGTATGCTAATTGAAAATGACCGTAAACTAACCATCAAAAGCAGTTAAATAAAAGGGAGAAAGACGTGGGGTTGGAAGACATGCACACACACACGCACACTTATTACAACAATACGCCCTTGCGAAGGAGGGTCCGAATAAATAAGCTAAGCTAAATATTACAAAACAAAACTAATTAACTATTCTAGCTAATTAATTATTACAAAACAATTGAATAACTAGCTATGCTAAGCTAATTAAAATATTACAAAGCAGATTAAACTAATTAATTACAACACTTATATTAATAAGCTACAACTAGCTAATAAACTAATTAAGTGGCCTCGTGGGCGAGGGAGACATGCATGCACGGTTGGCTTCCTCTCGAAAATCCATCACCTTGCCATCGGCTGCCTCTGTTCGCATTCATTTGATCTCTGAACACTGTACCAATTTCAGATTGCTTTTGCTCCAACATAGGAACACTTTTGCACAAAAATGGATTGGTGGCCGGTCGGCCACAAAAAGTGGTTGCCGGCCACCTTAACTGGCCGGTCAGCTAGTATAAGTGGCCAGTCGGCCATCCCTTTTTTCGGACTTCTATTTTTGCTGCAACAGAGAGCAACAGAGGCAAAGCAATGCATTTTTCAAGGAATGTGTGTACTGCCACCCTCCTTATCATTTCTCAAGTTCAAAGGAGTATGGCACTTGGCTCTCGAGCCACCAATCAAGCATTTTCATGCATGATGGCCAAAGAATCAAGCTTGTACAAGCTTAATGAATGCACACATAAGACTCTAAGGACCACCACCCTATCATGTATGCTCAAGGGTGACGGCGACCAAGAAACGTGACACGTTTCATCACTTTGAGTATGAAACGTCCCATATTTCTTGTGTTTGGATTAACGTCCGATCCAAACACATGCAATGCAACATAACATGTTTATCTTGTTCATGTTTTACTTGGTTTGTTTTGTTTACACATTTTAGATTACTGATTAGTCCTTTAATCGATTAAGTCCAAAGTGATAGTTCTCTAATTGGAAAGAAGGCCTAAGCCACAAGTACCTTGAGCATGAAAGAGGCCTCATGCTGTTGGTTAGTAGAAACCCTTAAGAGAGGATTAAAATCATTAGGCATGAGAACCTCAATTCCATACTCAAGCCAACAAGGGGCCCAAGGCCACTTTCAAAACAAAGTAAAGAATGAAGAATAAAGGGAGGTTGCAGACATTTCAGTGCTGATATGGCATGCGAAATGACACTAAATCATGCAAGCAATACATGCAAGACATGCTTAAAAGCCTAAAACATTAAGCTAGTGAAGGGGATTGCACTACAACCACACAATATAAGCCTCAAAGGGCCAAACCAGCTCAAAACAGAGCTAAAACATGCCAAAACAGTGGCTGAAATATGTTGAGATTAAGGCACAAAAGGCTAGAAAAACATGCTCGCATGTTAGCTTGCAAATGAGATTCAAGGCACAACTCTTAAAAGCAATGAAAGAGTGAAATAGATGAGCATGTGACAGAGATTATGATGCTATAATTACATGCAAAATGATGCTACAACATGTAAACAACTCAAACACTTCATGTTTAAAACCTTAAAACAATGAGCTAGTGAAGAACATTACACTACAGCCATGCAAAACAAGCCTCAAAGGACTTAACCAACCCAAAACAGAGCTAAAGTAGGCCAAAATAGTAACAAAAACATGCTGAAGTTAAGCTAACACAAGCTAGAATAATAGGCTAACTCATTAGGCATGCTAGACTAGTAAGCACAATTGCACTTCAAGTACAAAAAGAAAGCAACCAATGCTCCAATGAACCCAAAACAGAGTTGAAACATGTCAAAAATAACTCTGAATTTTAGTGGTTTAAAGGCCCAAAAAGTTTGACTTTAACATGCTAAAAGATGGTGTAAAGGCTCATACAATTACGTAACAAAAAGGGATAGAGAACCCCTTAGCACAAAATGGCTTCAAACCAACATGTTTAGGCCCAAAAATTAGAACTTTTTGTAGTTGAAAACTAGGCTCAAAACAGCATAAAAAGATGGCAAGACAAGTATATACAAAGAGCTTAAAAGAGGTAAGACTTATATCTTTGAAGCATAGCACTTAAACAACCATTTTCTTGGCTCAAATGACCCTTCAACAGCCCAAAATTAGTCCTCAGATGCCTTAGCCCAAAGATATGCAACTTTGGTTAAGGATGTCTAGGCAAAGGAGAGGTGTGTCTCTACTTGTATGCACACTTTCTACTTGTGTGCATAAAAGGGCAAGAGAGAGAGAAATCTAAAGAGAGAGAGATTTTAGAAAGAGAGGCTCCCAAACTTGCTAACCTTCCAAAATGAGAGATTTGGCCTCCATATATGGCAATATACAAGCCTCAGGTCAAAATATCTAATTACAGGACAGCTTGCACAGTGTAGAACAGCTGGAGGAGAAATATCTGCAAATTATGAGCTTTCTGGATACTTGTGGCCGACCGGCCACCATTAATGGCCGACCAGCCACTTTTTGTAGATGACAAGAACGCCTTTTGGACGACATATGGCCGACAAAGGCCATTAGTGGCCGACACATGGCCGACAAGCTTCACTAGTGGCTGGAAAGCAAAGGCTGGTTTCTGGCCCCAACTTTAATTAGGCATATCTCCTTCATCTGGACTCCTTTGTAGGTCATTCTTGTGCCTAAATTGAAGCCCCAGAAGTCTTCTTTTCAATGGTGGAAGCCTCACATCAAAATTCCATTGTGATAAGAGATATCCCTCTTTTAGTGAAGACTACTCAGTTTCGGTCCAACCGGATTGATGCCTAACTTCAACCAACCATATCTCCCTCATCCAGACTCGGCTTTAGGAGATTCTTGAGTGAAAAATGAAACCCCAGAAGTCTTCTTTCCAACGGTGGTGGCCTCATAGCTGAAATCTAAGTGTACAAATGGATAGGCCCGATTTAGCGAGGCCTGCTCGACTCTTTCTTAACGATGCATGCCCATCTTCTTCCCCAACTTGGTTTCTTCCTTCCCCTCCAGTCTTCTTCAACTCTAAACCTCTAAACAAGATGTTTTAAAGATTTTTTCCAAAGAGTTCACCTCTCTTTCATTCATTTCCACTTTGTCCTTGCTTGGTTTACCAAAAAGCGCAACATTTAACGAAATGCGAGCCTCGGAACATCGTAGGAACTTTGTTTCAAAAATATTTTGAAAGAGACGGTTTTAAGGTCTAAAATATTTGGTCAAAATCATTTTGGTCCAAAATAGGGCTATGGGGTCGGGATTTGACGCTCTCCTTGCCAAAGAAACCGAACCTTTGCACTGCACAACTTTCACCACCAAGTAAACAATCAGTAGCACCTAAGTCTTAAGGGCGGTCAAAAATGGGGTGTCTACAGGAAGTATGAAATATTTTTTTTTATCTACTACCCAAACAGTGCATCCTGTGCATGTGTCGTAAGTTCCTACAAGTAACATTGGTCATTCTCGAGGTATTTGAGCCAAATCATGGGAACTTTCATGGCTGTTTGACGATTTGGCCTCTGATGGCCTTCTTTCAAGCCTAATTATTTAAAAACCAATTTTCTAATCTAATTCACAAATGATGCATCCCGTGCATATTCCGTAAGTTTTTACAGGTTATATTGGTTATTCTTATGGTGTGTGTGCTGGTTCTGATGACATTTATGACTATTTGAAAATTTTGCCCTTCGTTGGCCATGTTTCAAGCCTGAGTATAAGAAAAAACATTTTTTAGGCTAATTCACAAATGGTGCATAGTGCCATAAGTTCCTACAAGTTAAATTGGTCTCTTCTAAGGTTTTTGTGTTAGTTCTCATGTACATTCGTGGTTGTTTGATAATATACTCCTCCAACAGACTTTTTCTAATACTATGGAAAAAAAAGAAGTATTTTTTAACCAAATTCACAAATGGTACACCCCATTCATGTGCCGTAACTTCTTACAAGTTATATTGGTCCCTTCTAATGTGTTGTGTTGATTCCCATGCACATTCGTAGTTTTGTGATAATTTAGCCCTTCAACAGCCTTTTTTGACGCTTAAGTATGAAAAAAATCATTTTTTTTTGGGTCTAATACACAAACAGTGCATCTCATGCATGTGCCGTAAGTTCCTACCAGTTATAATGGTCCCTCTCCCAAGTTGGGTGTTCTTGTTTTTAGGCATTTCCATAGCTATTTAACTATTTGGCCCTCTAATAGCTTTTTTTGAACTAGTTCCCAAATTGGGTGTCCTATGCATGTTTCCAATACTTCCTAATTCTTCAAACATATATTCTTTTATAAAAATTGTTATATTAAAGTTAATATACTTTACCAAGAAGTATGTCCACTTGGGGAATTCCCTTATAATAGAATCAATTATCTAGCTAAGAAATTGATCTCTTTGTTATGAAACTTTTTATACAATAATCTCTTTATTCTACAGATTATACTTTTCAGCTCAATTGATACCCGTGGAACACTTCTTGGATATGCAAATTGTAAAGTTTGAGATATTTATGAATTATGAATTTTGATTTTCTAATGCACTTTGCTGAAAATGAGGTATACAAGTATTTTCTGATTCTAGTATCTGTGTTGATACGTATGTATTTATCATAAAATAGATAGGATTCCATAATGAAAATGTTATTGATCTTGAGTCCTTATGCCTCAATGATGTGGAGGTTTCCTTTTCTTTTTTGTGGTTCAAAATCTTAGTTAGTTTAATTTCCTAAATAGAATTATGGATTGTTAGTTTGTAATCGTCAGCCCTTGTGGCTCTACTATGTGCATCACATTAATTTCAAGTTCTAAGATTGTGATGTCTCAAGCAATCAGAGCCTAAATGCATATGTACTGCAGTCCTCCATAATTAGCTACATGAAACAAGGATTTATTGTTTTAAACTTGACATTCATGTTTGGATTATTTTTTTTTTTTTGGATAAGTAACAATTCACGTTTTGATTTTGCTGCTAAAAGAAGAAAGTTCAACTAAAAATCAAACTTACATAATCTAGCAGCATACTGTTGCAATAAGAACCAATGTAAGATGGAATCTGCATCACATAATGCACATTAGCCACACAAAAAAAAAAAGAAAAAGATTTGTATTCTAAACATTTTTAGCAAGCTTAGTGAACTACCAAGAACAGTTACCTTGTAAACAATCACAATTATCAGCCTCTTTGTGAACAACATCGAGAACAGAATCGATCAACTCAGTGTAGTGACCTTTGGCCCAATTAAAAACAAAAAAACAAAAATGCTCCAAAAGAAATGTTACACTGAATGGGATGCTGAATTTGGATAGGATAGCCTCTGTTTTTGCTGAATCTGGATCGGCTAAGTCCATGATGGTGAGTGTTTGTGAAAGGTGGGAAGTTAGGCAGATACAATTATTGAAGTTAAGGCTGTTAGTAAAAAAATTCTGAGAGTATGGCTCTGAAGTAGCTGTTGGCTTTTAATTAAGTCACTATATGAAGATACAAAACAATAACAAATTGTATTAGGGGAATAAAAACCAAACAACACTAACTAATGGGAGAGAGAGAGAGAGAGAGAGAGAGAGAGAGAGAGAGGGGACCAACTCTAACCAGTGTATAACAAAATTGGTCACCACAACCATCTTCCTCAAACCAGTTCAAAAACTAATGTAGTTCTTGGTGCTTAGATGGGTTTAATAAACAAATTATGGGTTTAGATTTTGTTAAAAAAGTGTATTAGATTGATTCAAAAAATTATGGGTCTGGGAGAATGGAATTCTAATAATAACAATCTAAAATAACCCATAAACAATCTAAAAAAACACTGAAATTACTTGAATGATATTTAATCAAAAACAGAACCAGCCAAGTGATAATTATACTATTTACTCTAATCTATCAATCATCTAGAGTTTTATTTATTTATTTTTTTAAAATCCCTGTTTCTCTCACAATCCCTGTTTCTATAACAATATAACAGCTTGAATAATGTGATATAGAACAAACTCAAAAACTGTTTTTCAATATAATGCCTTTATAATTAGGCTCCTGCTTTCAACATCATCATACCAAAAGGTTAAGGAAGAAACTGCAATGCCTTTAATCAAAAAAAATTTAACTGAAAAAAAATAATTATAATGATCATTCTATTTAATCAAAAACAGAACCAGCCAAAACCCTAACTCAATAGTCAAGATTTCAATAATATACTCTTTCTAGGGTCCAAGAAAGCAAAGGAATGGTATCGAAGCAAAGAATCAGTACTTACACATCCTCAAAGCTAGTAAATCAAGGAAAATTATTAAATAATTATTAAATATAATTGTATAAGCAGTTCCAATAACCCAACTACACGAATTCAAATTAGTGGGTGGTAAAATTAGAGATCCATAACACAAAATTAGAAATCCACATTATAAAGATTCAACAGTGTAGCGATCCCGGTTTTGACTCGTCTCTTGTGGTGTTCCAGGCTCAGGTTAGTATGGTTTTGAATGGTGTTACGTATCTTAGTTTCTCTTGTATTGCCCTTATTTTTGGTTATCGGGTTATAGTGGTGTATTTGGAACAGGTAATGTCTCCAAACCTTTAGATGCGAATCCAACCTAAATTGTGCCTTGCAGAGTTGTATCGGAAGTTAATTCTTTCATGTTTTTCCACTTCGCTGAGTAGGTCGGGGGTCGAGTTGCCCGATCAACTCGCGGGGGTCGAGGGGGCAGTGCCCCTTGGCGAGTCCAAGGGCAGCGCCATGGCGAGATCGAGGGGCAACGCCCCCGAAGCAAAAATGCAAAATGCATTCGAAATTGCTTGAGCTGCACATGCGGAAAACAGGGGAGGGCTTGTTTGGCTACTGCAATAAATGCAGGTGTGGGAGTGCAAGTGTGGGTGAAGCACCGTACATGCGGTGGTAAGTGAGTCTGAAATTTTAGTCTTTTCTTCTCTTTAGGCTAAGTGTATCTCACTCTTGTTAGGTCTCTCTCTCTCTAAAAACCCTTTCCTCTCCCTTCTCTCTACATTTCCCTACGCCAAATTGGATCAAAACCTTGATTTCTCAAGATCCATTAGAGTTCTGCCATAGTTTCTTCATCAAAGTTGGTTAACTTCTTGAGGGCTTCGTTGTGTGCAGTGAAGATTGAGTTTCGACACTGTTGATTTTGGGAGTTTTATCTCATTCTTCTTCAAAACTTGAGGTAGGGATTTTCTTAGAGTTATATATATATATATATATATTTGCAAGATCTAGATGATTTTCGAAATTATCATTTGATAGCTTTGAAAATTGATTGTTGATTCAAGAAGTTGAGCGATTTTGAAAGTGGGTTTGTCTCTTGTTCTTTTAAAATGATCTTATGGGTTTTGATCTTCGTTGATTGAAGAAAAGATGATTTTGGAAAGTTTTCTTTCAAAAGATTTAAGTAGTATAGTTTTGGTGAGAAAACCTAGAATTTGGGGATTTTTTTTTAAAAGAGACTGAAAATTTATGAGTGATATTGTTATATTTATTTTGTGTGTCAAAATAAATGGATGTTTGAAAATTTTCTTATTTATATTTATATAAATGATGAATTTTAGGGAATATGAGAATTGTTGTTCATTTTGAAAATTATTATTCAAAACGTTGAAATAGTCTCGAAATGACTAATTGTTGAGGATACATAAGAAGAGGGAATTATGTTATTCTTTGGATGATGAATTGGAATAAAAGTATTTATATTCATCTTGTATTATTGGCATATCAATTCATTTGATTATATTAAACTTCGAAAGTTGATTTGAAAACCTGTATTGAGAAAAAAATGTTGAGAAACAAGTTTTAATGGAATGGTTTTGGGGGTAAATACGTTAGTAAGTCTTGATAGGTGGTGTAGAATAAGTTGGCCTGAGAGTTCGGGGTGAAAGACCGAAAACTCGCGTGGATAGGTGTCGAGCTTTCCGGTTAATACCGATAAAAATGACAAATTGGTAGTACTTGTATAGTCTACTTGCAGACACCGACCTAGGGATTACCAGAGTCGTATTTACCGCTCTTGAAATGAATTGTTAAGTTTTGAAGAATTGAAATTGCATGACATCATTAAGCATGATGGTTTTTCAAAGATGAAGATATGATTTTTTTGAAAAGGGCATAGCATGGCATGTGCATTTTATCTATTGAGACTTGTATAAAATGTATATACTTTGTTAAGGATTTTCTACTGGATTTTATGCTCACCCAATGGGATTTTAGTGTAGGAAAAGATATGGTGATGCCGCCTAACTAAAGGCGAGGAAATGTGTGTTGAGAGTACGAGACTCTCATTTTGCTATGACTCTATGTGTAAGCCAAGGGCTGTATATGTGTGGGTTTGAATAACTGTTTTGTGTAACCAGGCTCAAGCCTTGGAAACTTTTAAACCCTTGGGGGTATTTATTTGTTTATTTACTTGTTGTTGGATTAATGTATTATTGCATGGAGAACCATTGTATCATGTAATGTAAAATGGAGATTTATATTCGATTTTCCTTGAAAGAGCCATGATTGTTGTATTATCATTTGGGCTAGAAAATTTGGGGCGTTACAAATAGTATGACTTAATTTAAGTTTCCAAAACCATGTTGAGCAAGATTATAAATCAAAATTTCAAAAACAAAGCTGTTCATGTTAAAATATCAAAGGAGATAGGAAGGAACAAGGGAAAAGAAAATTGGAAGTACAAAACAATTACCTCTGGCAACTCAAATTAATTACAGGAAAATCAAATAGAAAATGAGTCAGCACACAATGTAGATTAACGTATATAGATAAATACACAAACAGATTATATGTATATATATTATAGGGATCTGAAAACAGAACAGTTAATTTACCTTAAACTTCACAAAAACATAGAATCACATGTTTTAGATTCAACAAACACACTAAAATTTTTAGATTCAACAAAATAATTTCTTTTATACAATCAGAACCTAAAACTAATTTTTGAGGTCCTCAATCAAAACTCTGTTTTTTCAATTAAAATCCCCAAATCAAAAACTTCCTTTTTTTTTTTTTTTTTTTTCAAATCTTAACCCTAGAACAAATAGGTTCCAAACCTGGTTGAAGGGAGAGTGTTTTCTTCTTTGCCGAGTCTCTCCGCTGTGAGTACGTTTCTTTCGTCTCTCTCCGTCGTTCCCCTTCCGGCCGGTTTCTTCCCTTTGTGTCGTTTCTTCTATCTGCTTCAGAGAGCTCTCTCTCTCTCCCCCTCTCTCAACAAAACTTTTCATTTTAATTTTCTTTTCAGGTGTAATAGTAATTTTTTTGGGACAAAATAATTTTTCTTACCAATCACCAACTTTACATGCGCCCAATTTTCGTATGGCACCAAAATATTTGGCTTTTTTTGTGGTAAAATAATTTTCTTACTAAATTAAAAATTTAGTCTAAAAAAAATTAACTTCTTTTAATTTTTATGACAAAATTAAAAGATATATTTGATTTGAATTTTTAAAAACTTTTTTTTGAATTGTCGTTTATGTTTAGTGAATCTTTTTTTTTTTTAATTTATATTTTTGCCAATGTTTTATACTTTTTAGTTGCACCTAATCTAAATGCATCTAAAAAAATTAAAAAACAAATTGTCTAAAATATCATAAAAATTCATTACGAACAAATGAAAATTTGAATAAAAATCTATGTACATAATGATTTTTTTTTTCATATTTAGTTATTGTTATTTTTATTTTTTTACATGCATCTAATCTTAATATATTTACAAAGTACAAAATGTTGACTAAAATATGGGGATTTTTTTTTATTTATAAAAAACGAAAATCTATTTAAAAATAATTTTTGAGAATTTAAACCAATAAAATTAAAAGTTCAAAAACTAGCGAAGAATAATATTTTTGTAACGCCCTCAAAATACAGTCTAAGACAACCATTCACAAATTCCATAAACATAAGTGAAATATTATCTTTTCATTCATCAGCGCCTGTTTTACAAAGATATTACATGTAACTCTAACTGCAAATAACAAAGTGAATGCCTCCGGACTTACATCTTTCCAAGTCAACACTTGATTATAACAAAAGAAGAGTTCTAACTTTATTACATATAAAGCCCTCGGCTTGAAATTTTACATTGAACACCACAAAAAAATAACAAAATGGAGCTTTCAACTCGTAAACCTCCCAAGCTAAGACCTTGGAGGCGGCATGTCACCTGTATCTGAAAAATGGTGTCCTAAGTAGGGTGAGCCAAAACCCAGTAGAGATATGCTAAATAGTATATGAGAATTAACTAAAACATTAGCATCTGATAAATGTTTAACACTTGAAAACCAACTTACACTCTTTCCATAATCTATCAACATTGACATCCATATTCCATTCCACTTCCGTTTATTAATCCAAATCAATTCGTTAACATAGTTCATTATTATCTAAATAATTCAAAATGAGACTACAACTCATTTAACAACACTTCAATCACAAACATTATTCATACACTTCCATTTTCTTGCCATTTTACGGAATCACATCCGAGGGAACTGGCACCCAAATGTATACAAAGTTTTGGGACTTTTATCCTGGACACTCCGGCTAACTTAATTATTAATGGAGTCCATCCCCTATCTCCTCTCAAACAAAGATATATATACAATGTATTTAAACACGTTGTCATATACAATGACTCATCAATTCACATTTTCAATGGTTTACTTAAATCGTCATATTCAATGACATAATTCAATTAATTAGTTTCAATTTTCCTAATCCTCATGTAGTTTTTACAACAATCATAGCTATTCTCCACCGATAGCCCAAACAGATATTTCTAAACAAATAAATAAATCTATCAACAAATAATTTATCAACTTTTCCATAGGTGTGTGATTTATCAATTCAACTACACCATTTAATCACATATTCCCCCAATTTCATATTTCCCAAACCAATTTCATATTTCCACATTGATTTCATTATTCATATAAATAATTTCCTTAATTCAAATTAGGGCATTTTTTTTCCATTTTCTCAAATATTGCACCCGAGGCCAAATTTCACCAATTATACCCAAGTAATAGCATGTTCAAGACCTCTCATACCCATACGAAACCCAAAATAAAAACCCCTCTTTCAAACATTTCAAATCTCAAACCCTAACTTCACCCAAACTTCTTAAATCCACCATTTATGCAAAGATGACAAATATTTAGGTCAAAACTCATATTAAAGAGTAGATTATCCCTACTTCAAGTGTAGAAGCTCAAAGGAGAAGAAGAGAGAAATCCAAAGATGCTCAAAATCCCACATTTTTCGTATAAAAAAGAAGCCCACGCAATGCCCAAGCTTTTTAACAAAGGGAGTAGGGTAGAATGACCCTAGAACATGGAGTATTTGTAGAGAGAACGGGTATTTTAGAGTGAGGAGCTGCCGATCTAGGGTTTTTAGGGAAGAAGAGGGTCAAAAATGATGTAAAATCACGCTGCTATGAACTGATATATGCGAGGCTCACTCAAGCGAATGAGTTGTCGCTTGAGCGACCAGACTCAACAAGCGGCCTCGCTCGAGCGCAAGAAGTCTCGCTCGAGCGAAAGCTGCATCCAAGAAAGAAACCTGAAGACCCTCAATCCTTGCTCGAGCGAAGAAGCAAATACCCAAGGCTGGCTCAAGTGCAAAAAGCCTCGCTCGAGCGAAGAAGCCAAAACCTGTGTAGCAACCATTTGTAACAACTCACAACCAACCTGTTCCAAACTCACCTAACAAGTCCCAAAACTCAATTTCACAGAATTAAAGGGAGGAAACAAGATAAAGAAAACAACATACAACCACGGAATCCGAGTCCGGAACACAACAAAGGTCGAAGTAAACCTGGATTGCTATAATTTTTATCACCAATTTGTTTGGTTTTGAGTTTTCGTTTTTCGTTGGAAAACTTTTTTAAGTTGTAGTTATTTTTTTCTTTTTCTTTTTTTAAATACACCTAATCTAAATATATACTTTAAAACAAAAATATTTGTGAAAAAATCTAAAAATATTTCAATAAAATATGAAAATACACCAAATTTTTATATTTTTTGTAGTGAATTTTTGAAAGTGTTTTCATAAATTTTGTACTTTTTAAGTTTATCTGAATTAAAGGGATATAAAAAGTAAATAAATACATATATTAAAATATTAAAAAAGGTTCACTAAAAAATACAGACTAAAAATTTATTCTTTAAAACTTCAAAATAAACAGGGTGATGCTATCTTAATTTTGAAAATTGGCAAAAAATTCTTATTTTTTTTCATTTGTATTTTTGCTTACAAAAAAATAGCTACATTAATCATCTTTTTTGTTTCCTTATTTAATTATTATAATTATTATTTTCTTTTTGTGGAGAGGGGTTTACTATGAGAAAGAATAGTAGCTTTGCAAAAAATGTCTTCTTGGATAATAATGTTTGCATGCATAAACGATTTAAATGTGAGAGAATACAAGAGCTTTAGTGCAAAATAGAAGAGATGGTTTATAGAGATTGTTTTCTTGAGTCATGGCTTCAATACTTGTGCGAGAGGAGGCTCAAGTGCGAGAGAGAAATGAGGGTTTGTAAAGTGTGCCTTTTTGGGTCACGACTTTAGTATTTGTGTGTATGAAAGCAAGTGATTAAGGTGAGAGTGTCTCTTAGTTTCTGACAACATTTTAATAAAGAGAAATAATTAGTGATAAAATATTTTTGCCTCCTCAAACTCATATGTTCATTGCCTAATCAATAAAAATACAAAAACAACGTTGTTTGGGGGTGAAGAATTTATTAGTGATGAAATATTTTCGTCTCCTTCAACTTAACCTTATGAAACGAAAATATATTCGTTGTGCAATCAATCAAAATGTAATATGTTACGTGGAGAATTTATTAGTGACGAAATATTTTCGTCTCCTAAAACATATCCTTCCGAGACAAAAATATATTTGTCGCCCAATTAACAGAAAGATAAAATGAGCATGAAGAGTTTATTGGTGACGAAATATTTTCGTCTCCCATAACTTATCCTTCCTAGACAAAAAAATATATTTGTCACCAAATAAATAAGAAAATAAAACGACATCGTCTAATAGGTTTGAAATTTATTGGTGACGAATTCCTTTTGTTGCAAAAACTTTAAATTTTGTGACAAAAATGTTCGCCTCCAATGAGGTAAAATAATTGGCGCCAACAGGAAAAAAAATTGGCGCCTCTTTTTTTCTAATGAATTTATTTTTTCGTCTCCTATAGTTTTGAAAATAATTAAAAGAAACGACAAAAGTAATATTTCATCATGTTTGGGTTACGTTCTAAGACGAAAATAAATTTTATCACCAAATTTAAAAAATTAATTATTGAAAACTCCATACTAAGGTAATGCTTTTTTTTTATTAATTTTGAAAATTAAAAATTTATTATTATTTTTTTCTCAGTATTTTTTCTCACAAAAAAAAAATAGCTACATTAATTAACCTTTTTTTTTTTTTTTGTGGAGAGAGGTTTTGTCCTTTGATTTTTCTGAAATGGGTATTCCAGACGAAAAGGGTAGAGTTGGTTCAAACAATGAGAAAAAGTACTTGCGTGCAAGAGGGGCCTTCACTGTGAGAAAGAATAGTGGGTTTGCATAGGGTGCCTTCTTGGATAATAGGTTCAATGTTGGCATGCACGAAGGGCTTAAGTATGAGACAGAAGAGAGGGGCTTTAGTGCGAAACAGAAGAAATGGTTTACAGAGTGTCTTCTTGAGTCACGACTTCAATACTTGTGAGAGAGGAGTAGGCTCAAGTGCGAGAGAGAAATGAGGGTTTGTAGAAAGTGTCTTCTTGGGTCACGACTTCAGTGTCTGTGTACATGAAAATGAGTGATAAGGGTCAGGGCGTGTCTCTTGGGGTCACGGTTTCAGTACTCCAAAACACAAAACCACGGCATTTTAATAAAGAGAAATAATTAGTGATAAAATATTTTTGTCTCCTTAAATACAAGAATAGATAATTTATTATTGGTGACGAAATATTTTTGTCTGCCACAACTTAACCTTATGAGACGAAAAATATATTTGTCGCGCAATCAATCAGAGTTTATTAGTAACGAAATATTTTTGTCACCCACAACTTATTCTTCCGAGACAAAAATATATTTGTTGCCCATTTAATAGAAAGCTGAAATGACATTGTTTGCATGATGGAGTGTTTATTCGTCTTCCATAACTTATCCTTCCCAGACAAAAATATATTTGTCGCCTAATAAATGGAATTATGCAACGATATCGTTTAATAGGAAGGGAATTTATTGGCGACGAATTACGTTCATCGCAAAAAAAATTATATTTTGTGACAAAAATGTTCGTCTCCAATAAGCTAAAATAATTCGCGCTAATGCAAATTAAATTGGCGCCTTATTTTTGTAGATGAAATTTTGTTTTCGTCTCCTATACTTTTGAGAAAAATTAAAACAAACGACAAAATTAATATTTCGTCATCTTTGGGTTAAATTTTAAGACAAAAAAAAATTTCGTCACCAAATTTCATCACAATAGCCTAGATTTCTTGTAACCCTCTTTCTACACACTTGTTCAAAATTGTATACCAATGGTTCAGACCCTATTTCGGTTTAAGGCGACGTAGAGTTTTTAATTGGTGGTATGATTCTGAAACAGAGGAGGATCAGTAAATAGGCCTTCAATGAAGATAGGTTTGAACTAGACCCTATTTTTCGAAGGAGTAATCAAGATGATGATATTGTGAAACAATTACGACTTGGCGATGAAACCATCATTCAAGACAGGGAAAGAGAGTCAGAGAAGTTGGATTTACAGACCCAAATAGGTGGAGGTGAGATTGGTAATGGTAGTAGATCAATGGATAGGGAGGTGATGATGGGGAGTTTGATGTTTTTGAAGAAGAGTTTGGATGATTAGAAGCAAATTTAGAGGCAAAAGGTGATGAGTATGATTTATATAATTAGTGGGGAAGAGAATGTGGAAATCAACAGAGAATTACAGTTGATGCAAGTGATTGAGAATTTGAAAATGAAATTGAACGCTGTGAAGAAGAGGAACTTTGAATTAGAGATGGAATTAGGGGTTTCTTAGTTCACAACAAAATAACAGTTCCTTTGATTTAAGATGGTTCCATGGATTTTAGTGGTTTCTCTCTTTCTCTATATATCTCTCTCTCTCTCTCTCTCTATAAATTCGGATTTAGTTTTTTTTAATCAAAAGATGTGCATTGAGATTTTATGTTTTTTTATTTTTTATTTTTTATAAAAAAAAGATGTTGAGAGAGAAAATTTAAATTTAAGGATGAATTATACCAACAATCCTTGTAGTTTGGGATTTGTGTCACTTTAATTCTTAGACTTTTCAATTGTAACATATTTGTCCCTGAATTTTGAATCTTGTTCCAAATAAGGACAATCAAAGATATTTCCTTTGCAAACGATCCATTTCAAGGGCAAAGTCGTCATATAACTTATTTTGTGTTGGTTAACTTCTATGTTGTTTGAAATTTAATGGCATTTTTTTTAACAAATAATGATGAAACTTTCTTCATTATAAAGTCATGTTTGGTTTGGTTTTAGAATCTATTTTCAGAAAAAAATTTCTAAGAAACTAAAAATTAAATTAGGTAAAAAAAATTTAAAAACACATCATTTTTATATAATTTTATCTTTGAGAAAATTGGTCTAACATCCCTCTCCAACTTTTAGTAATGGGAGAGGTCCACAATATTATTTTGTGATGTCTAAGGTCCCTCACCCACCTCCATATATCTCACCCATCCAATGAAGGCAAGCAGAGCATGCTCACGGGTCTGACCATCCTTGGAAATACAGGCTTCAAAACCACCAGTGGTGGAGTCGAAGATAAGAACAACATAGTCAGCCTGTGAGGTATCAGTGATCATGTTCTTGATGAAATCACGATAGCCAGGAGCATCAATGACAGTGCAGTAGTATTTGGTGGTCTCAAACTTCCACAAAGCAATATCAATGGTAATACTATGTTCACGTTCAGTCTTGAGATTGTCCAAGACCTAGGCATACTTGAATGATCGTTTGTTTAGCTACCCCTCTCTCTCTCTGCTTGATCTCTACGTCGTCTCACTAAGCTTCAAGCAGTTCGATTTCGTCTCTCATTCTCTCTAAAGAAATTTCTAAAATTTCTCTGGAGCGATCTTAGACATTATGAAAATATTAGATATCCTTTATGTTATAAAATCTTAATACTAGGGACTCTAAAAAAATTCCCTTTATCTTTTGGGAGGGCATAAATAATTTTTTAAAATAATTTTTTTTGATATTTATTTTTGTTAAATTAGTTTTTTATTTTTTCAAAAGTCAAACATGACGACAACTTTGATATTATTATTAAACCAATCCACTAAATCAAAAATCCAAAATTAAAAATATTTTATATGTTAAACATATCAATTACACATTAAAGTCTATAAGCATCCATTACATGATAACTATAAAAAAAAATCTATTACCAACAAATACAACCATTTATTAAATGATAACTATCCAAAAATATCAACAAAAATAACTATCCATTACATGATCACCATTAGAACACATACTAAAAATTAATTTGGTAAGAAAATAAAAAAGTAAAAAAATTATCATTTTTATATAATTTTATCTTTGGTGAGTAGAAATAATTTTTAAAAATTTAAAAATATTTTTTTGACATTTAATTTTGTCAAATTAGTTTATATTTTATCAAATTGACAACTTTGCCTTTGAAATAGAGCAACGGTATCTTGAATTGTTCTTATTTAGAACGAGATTCAAAATTCAGGATAAAATGTATCACAATTAAAAATTCAGAGGCCAAAGTGATATGATCCCTAAAGTATAGGGACCGTTAGTGTAATTCATTAAAGGTGTGTTTTGATATCAATTATAGTCATTTTACTTTAAAGTATAATTATCATTAAAATAATATTTTATTAAATGTATATATTGAGATAAGTAAATTTTTGAAAATAAAATTTCTCAAGAGTTCTAGTGAAAAGGTAGGGTAAAAAAAAAAAAAATCGAATTACTCAAAATTACGTGATTTTGATCAAGAAAAAAATAGAAGGAAATCACCAACCCCACCATTGCCGGCCTCCTCCTTCTGTCTCTTCTTCGCCATCCGCCACCCTGTTTCTCTCCTCATCCTTCTCTTCTTCCAAACCTAGATGCAGGGTTTTGAAAGGTGGCGGCGCCACCGGTAAGCCACCGCGATCTAAGGTTTGAGGGAGGAAGAAGAATAAGAAGAAGAAAAGGAAGAGGAGGAGGAAGAGAGAAGGGAGTGGCAGGTAACGAACGGCGAAGAAGGGAAAGGAGGAGGAGACCGGCCACGGATGGTGGGGTTGGTGATGGTGTCTAGCCGCGCTTCCGATCGGGACGCGTGCGGAATAGTCTAAATGTCTAGTCTTTGCAGTGTCGGTGTTATGTTATTCAAACTTGCGGAGGCAAGAATAGTCTAAAAGTTTAGGTCTTGTTTGGTTTGTTTTTTTAAAAAAAAATTAGAAAAAATTCTCTACAAATAAATTTTTAAGAGTAATCAAACCAAACAAATTTTTTCAAAAAAAATCTCAAAATTTTGTTTGATTACCTACTTTCCAAAATCACTCACTTTCTCATAGATATCAAATCAATCACTTTTTTTAAAATTCTCTCTCCAAAACAATTTTTCAAAACTATTTCTGAAAAAAAACAAACCAAATAAGTTTTTGTACTTTTTATTTCAAAAATTACTCTACAAACACAAACCAAACACAGTGTTGGTGTTATGTTATTCAAACTTGTGGATGCAAGAATAGTCTAAAAGTCTAGGCCTTGTTTAGTTTACTTTTGAGAGAGTAATTTTAGGGAAAGTTTTTCAAAATTTTGTTTGGTTTAGTGATTTTGGAAAAAAAATTTCAAAATCACTTTCTCTCATCTACATATCAATCAATCACTTTTTTTCTCTCTTTTCTCATTCTTAATCACTTTTTCTCTTACACACATCTACTAAACTATAATAAAATATCAAATCATCTTAAACTCCTATACTCCAAAACTATTTTCAAAATATATAACCAAACAAACTAAAAAAATTTCTAAACTCTCTCTCCAAATTTTTTTTAAAAAAAAAATTATCTCCGAAAATTAAACCAAACACACTCTTTACAGTGTTGGTGTTATGTTATCCAAACTTGTGGACGCAAGAATAATCAAAGTCCCAAGGAGACCCAACCATAATTCTCAGCTATAGATCCACGGGTTGATTGCCACCTGGCAAGCATAATCAAAGTCCTGAGGAGACCCAACCATAATTATCAGCCATAGATCCACGGGATGCTTGCCACCTGTACAACCCAATCCAAGTGCGTATACACAGCATAGATTGTTATATGTATACAAAGAACTATGTTGGTTACATTCATATAGTTCTTTTTTTTATTAAATTTTTGCATAAATGGGGTGGGTTTTTCTGGGCAAGCTTGGTATTATGTGGGTACTAATAGTTTTGATTCATGTCAGTGGACACAGTGGTGGTTGTTTGGAAGGAGAGAGGAGGGGTCTATTGGAATTCAAGGACTTCCTCAAATCCGACGGTGTTCATGCAGACTGTTTCTTCCTACCAGGGTTGATGAGAAACCAGATCATCACAGCGATTGCTGTGATTGGGAGAGAGTCACGTGTGATAGCACCACAGGACACGTGACAGAGCTCTCTCTGGATAATATAATACATGTATCATATGCCGATTCCAGAATTTGGTTCATAAATGCCTCCCTCTTCCTTCCTTTCAAAGAGCTCCGAAGTCTTAATTTGAATGCAAATCCATTCAGTGGTTGGACTCACAATGAAGGTAACGCAAGTTATAAGCTAATAATATGTAGTCAATAAAACCTTCAAGTCTCAATCAACCCTAAATTACACAATGATGCCTAATACCCTACCTATTTTATCTTTTAACACCTCAATCTATATATATTAAGCAAAAGGAAATTTTTAGGAAGAAAAGTTTTATGAAACTCAAAACCCTATTATCTAAAATTCTTATTTTTTAAATAATTAAAAAATGTTCTACTGGCTAGCTTTTATTGAATTATTTAAAAAATATCTTATTATGGCTCGATTTACACCTTGTAAAAGGAAAGTTAATTAATCTATTTAAAAATTTAAATTTTGAAATTTGAAAAGCAAAGTTAACTAATCAGTTTTAAAATTTAAATTTTTGTACCACTAAAATATAGGAATCAATTCACATTTTGCATAAATTTTTTCTCTTGATGTATAATGGTTTTATGCACATCGACATTCCAATTAACATCTATACTATATATTAAGAAAATGAGATTTCTAATGAGAAGAGCCTTGTGAAATTCAAAATCCTCATATTATTGTTATAGAATTCTTATTTTTTAAATAATTAAAAAATCTTCTATTGCCTTGCTTTTATTGAATTATTAAAAAAAATTTATTATGTCTTGATTTACACATTTCAAAAGAAAAGTTAATTAATCGATTTAGAAATTTGAAAAGAAAAGTTAACTAATTAGTTTCAAAAATAAAAAAAATATTAATCGTATTATGTCTTGATTTACACATTTCAAAAAGAAAATCGATTAATTCATTTATAAATTTAAATTTAGAAATTTGAAAATGTAAGTTAACTAATCAATTTTAAAAAATTTTAAAAAATCTTCTATCTTTTATTGAATCATTTAAAAAAAAAAAAATCTTATTATACCTTGATTTACACATTTCAAAAGAAAAGTTAATTAATCTATTTATAAATTTAAATTTAGAAATTTGAAAAGGAAAGTTAACTAATCAATTTTAAAATTAAAAAAAAATATTCGTTTTATGCCTTAATTTACACATTTGAAAAAGAAAATTAATTAATCCATTTAAAATTTTAAATTTAGAAATTAGAAAAGGATTAGTTTTAAAATTTAAATTTTCATATCACTAAAATATAGGAATCAATTCACATCTTCCATAGCTTATTTTTCTTGATGTTTAATTTTTCAAATATTTTTAAAAAATTATTGGTTAGCTTTATTCTCTTATAATGTGATTGATGATTCATTTTAAGAATTTGCTTCTCCCACCAAATATTATATAGTTTTTTTTTTTAGATAGTATATATCAATACAATAAAGGATCTAAAACTCGTTTCAAACATTGATGATATGTTTGGTTCATGGTTTTTGGTAGAAATTTTGAAAGGAAAAATGAAAGGTATATGAAATTAGGTAAAATATAATTATATTTTATTCACATTTCATAAATCTTTTTCCTTTCTCATTCTAAATTCCTACCTAAATCCGTGAATCAAACATAACATGAAGTTGGGTACATATTTTCCATACTAAAATTTTCGAATTAATATTATTTTTTAAAATTATATATTACAAACTTTTATCACACATGTCTCTTCATATAATAATAATTGAAATTTATTTAGTTGCTATCTCAAAAATTAGTTATAGAGTCAAACAAAATGTGTAGGTCTTAAAGTTTTAAAGTAAAAATTTTATATTAGAATTTGTTTAAATGTAATTTTCTTAATATTTATAATTTTTTCTATTAATTGATAAAAAGTACCGTAAACATTTATTTATTTGTTTATTTATTTTTTACGATATTGAGTTATTAAAATATGATGTATTATAACTTAAACCAAGAATTATTATAAAAAAAAAAAAAAAAAAAACCGACTCAAATTAGATTTTCTAGGCTAATTATTAACCCAATATTCGAACTCCTAAACTAACACATATCGGTCATGAACTGATAAAGACAATTTTTAATGATTAGGTGAAAGTCACATTAGTGTGAATATTGAGTCGAGTAGTTTCTAGGTCACTTCTAATGTGAAAAATCTAAAATTCCCAAGATATTAATTCGTGATTATGTTTCAATTTAAAACAATAAATAGCAATTTCAATCAAACAATCAAGACAAATTGGCATAACGATTTAATGTGAAAAAAACTACAATTGGAGCACCTCCAATTATGATAAAAAAATCACGTGCCAAAATCACAAATCAATCCACTACGAAGATAAAAATGAATTACACACGAGTATTCTCAATTATCTAGCGAATCCATACCCAAATTGAACTGACCCCAATGTGACTCTTCTACCACCGTCTCACCTCAGAATTGTCTTGTCCAACATTGAATGCACAATGCTGATGTTGAATCCACAACGATGAGCCACTCCAGAATTCACCAAAACTTCAGACTCAAGTTTTCCAAAATCCATCCAAGACCATCTCTCTATTTGTGAACGTAATAGAAACCCCTTCATGAATTCAATATGAAATTCGTAGATTTATTAATCACTTCTAAATCATCAAGGAAATACATATAAAATACCTTCTAATATACCACACTTTGGTTTTTCTTGTTTTCCAAAAGTCTAGACGGGTTGAACCCTAAAAACAGTGAACAGCGCACTTTATAAAAAACATGATTGCGAAGACTGCTCGAGTACACACTCTATCGCTCGAGCAGTGTGAGTAAATGCGGTGCAAAACATACAGGCCGACCACTTGAGCGTACATTTCACTCATCGAGTGGTAAAACTTGCTTTTCAGAAGTTCAATTTGCAAGCAAAGATACTAGATGCTTCTATTCACCGCTTGAGTTCACAAATGATAGCTAGGGATGGCAATTTGAAACCGGCCCGACGGGGATCCCCGACCGCGACAGCGACCCCAATTTGAGCGGTTTTTCCTTGAAAAACACCCCCAACAGGGGGAAGACAGTATTTGAAAATCAATCCCTGATCTGTTTCGGGGCTGGGACGGTGATAAGTATTTAAGCCCCGGCCCGGCCCTGGCCCCATCCCCGAATTTCCCTGAAGTAAAATTACTTTTATATCTTTTATATATATATATAATAAACCAAACTGTGTATTATATTTATAATGAACCAACCTGTGTATTACTCATTCTCTAACTCAGATATACCTCTCTTTCACTCTCATGATCTCATCTCAACTCTCTCTCTTACTCTCTCGTTCTTTTCTCTCTGTCAACTCTTTTACTCTCGTAGTCACCGATGGTGACATCACCACCACCGTTGGCCCCAACCCCCTCTCTCTCTTTCTCTCTCTCTCTCTCTCCACTTCGTCTCTCTCTATTCCTCATGGCCACCGTAACTACCACTGCCACACAAGGTCTGTCTCTCTGTCACCACCACCGAACCCACCGCTACAACCAGCCACTATGGATCTCGCGCTTAGTCACTGGTGTTGCTCAGATCTGTGCCAGACAATGGAGGTGTACTCAGATCTGTTATCTCTCTCTCTCTTTCTCTCTCTCTCTCTCTTTGTGATCTGATTTGTGTGTAGGGATGGCAATATCTGTGTGTGTGTGTGTGATCTGATCTGTGCGTGTGCGTGATCTGATCTGGGTGGTGTACTCACACTGTGATTAATTTTTTTTTTTAAATTTAAATCTGTATTTGTTGATGATGATGAAACATAGTGATATATATTGATTTGTTGTTCTTGTGTTGAAGCTCGGGGATTTTTCAGGGTCGGGGAAACCCGATCCCCATTAGGGGACGGGGATGGGGACAGAGGGTGATAGGTTCCCCCGCCGGGGATCTGGGGCAGGGACTTGGATCTTTTAGCCTTCGGGGATCGGGGACGGGGAGTGTAGTCCCCGACCCCGCCTCGCCCTGCCTCGTTGCCATTCCTAATGACAGCGCGATCCTCATACATAGTCAGCGATATGAAAAACATAAAAGTCTCAAGATCGAAAACTCATTTGGGAGAGTAGTTTTTAAAATAGTGTCATTAAATCAAATGTAACATCATTTATTAAAAAATGTGGTTATGTTAAAAACTGTTTGTGGAAAATGTTTTTTTTTTTTTTTTTTAAATTGATTTCTGTTAAAAAAAATTGGTGATAAAAGTGGTTTATGTTTACTACTATGAAATCTTTTCACAAGGCAAGTGAGAAAGAGAGAGAAAAAAAAGATAATAGGGGTAGTGTGGTTTGTTTATGTCACAGCCTGCTTCTCATACTCAAGGGTTAAGTATTGTGATGGCCAGTAACTGAAATTACCTCCAACCAATTCATAAACAAATTAATAAACGCGACCGGAAGTAATATTTATGTGAGGGTACCAAAATAATTATCGGAGTTTTTATTTTTATTACAAAATATATTGACCAAAAAGGTCGATATTTACATAGAAAAATATCAATAAAAGTGCTGTGTGTGTCTATTCCGTAACCCCGCGTCTAAGACTTTCCAAATGCTATTTCTGAATTGTATGTTTCCTGAAAATTGGTAGACAACTATAAGCACATGGCAGAGTGAGAAATATTATACCAAGAGTAGGGACACGAAATAACCATGGATAGTTAGTTAGGCTAAAACATTTAAGATAACTTAGTCGAAACAAATAATTCTTTAAGTAGCAAAACTGAGATTATGTAAATAAATAACCATAACCACGGTAATTTGGTAAACAAATCATGTAAGTGGCAGGAACTGAAATATAGAAATTATATAAATATATAACCATAACCACGGTACAGAACAGAACAGAGTAGAGGTCACAGAAGTGACAGTCAGAACAGAGGTATGGACTCAAGAGGTGGCTCGTACGGACTATAGAGGTGGCTCCCACAATAGTGTAGCACTTATTTCCGCATAGCACTTTGCTCCGCATAAAACAGAGGTACAGATTCAAGAGGTGGCTCGTACGGACTATAGAGGTGGCTCCCACAATAGTGTAGCACTTATCTCCGCACAGCACTTTGCTCTGTACAAAACAGAGATCAATGGATCAATGACAAACAGAGGACCACAAAGTGGTCAAACAGAAGCCAAATGTTATTTAAGTCCTCTAAGGCATGAGACTCCCGTGATAGTACTTACAAAATATAATTGTATATAAGGTCATAGTCAAATATACTTTAAAATATAAACAAACATATCCCTGAGTTTCCTTTTAAGCAAATAGAGTTTAGAAAACAATCCACGTAACTGAAATAATAATATAGTTTATAATAATTTATAAAACATAACTTATGTAAAATAAATATGGTAAGTCAAAATATACGTAAAATATATTATGGTAACTTAAGGTATAATATAACTCACCTTAATTTAAATACTTTACTCTTTCTTTCCACTATCAAAAACCCTCTCAACTTCCACTATTTTTTTTTTCTTTCCTTTTTCTTTCTTTCTCTCTTCCTTTCTTCCTTCTTTCCTTCCTTTCTTCTTTCTTTTCTTCTCTAGGTGACACGCCTCTCTTTTTATAGGGAGATAAGGCGCATACGTGACAGATTCGATAATAAATTCATTGATTCATTCTTATCCTTAATAGATATTTAAGATAATTACATTTTGACTCAATATTTTAATATAATTATATAAATAAATTAATTCCTAATTAAATTACACTCTATTTTATACTAACAGAAAATTAATTAATTATTTTACTACTACATCTATTATTATTATTATTTATACTTTGACCCCTAAATCTTTAATAATTATATTATTTTACAAAATTACACATAATAATACAAAATAAATCGTATATTTTTTCAACTATAATTAAATAATATTAGTATAAATTTTACAAAATAATTAAAAATTTGAATTGTTACAATTTAAAGACTAAAAAGAAGATTTTTTTTTTAAACAGAACCTTGCTACTCACCTCGGTGACAAAGTCAGTACACTGTCTCAAACACTAATATAAATGGAATGCTTAAATTCTTACAATAAATTACCTTTTTCTGTTTTTACTTTAATTTCATTGGGATGCATTTATGTTCGGGTAATTTTACAAAATTCATTTGAAAATCGAAACTAACAACCAACAACTGAATCTGTATTTATATTTTGACCTTAAATTTGTAACAACAAATTTGATAATGAATTACATTTTAATTAAATAATTTTATATTTAATTATATTATGATCCCATCATTAATTGAATAAATTACGCTAGTATATATATAGATTACTTCGTACTTTTGTGGGAAGACTCGTACAAATTCATACAGATTTTTTTCCCCAATTCATACAGATTAACGACAGTATTCTGTTTTATACCCATTACATTAAAAAATCAAGGTAGAAATTGATCAATTGATATAATTTACTGAGAGAGAAGAACGAAGTGAATGGAGATTAGAAAACCTAAAACCAAATCAGTTCCAGTGATATTAGAAAACCTAAAACCAAAAACAATTGATCAGTTTACCTGACGAGAGAGGAAGAGAGAGATATAGAAAAGAGAATTATAATGTGAATCTAAGAGAGAGGAAGAGAGATATACCTGAGGATTTGGGCGGCGGAGCGTGTTGGCGGCACCGGTAGAGCGACGACAGCGTCGATGGAGGACGGCGAAGCGAAACAAACTCCCAATCTGAGAGAGAGAGGATGAAAGTTTATCGATCGATCAAGAGATGGACTGAAAGTTTATTGTGATGAAATTGGGGATCAAATTAGGCTGTATCATTTGAGACAGAAATCATGCTATCTCAAAAGAAGAAACAAAGCAAAACTACGTTGTTTTAATAAAATTATTGGCGATGGGTTTTCTGGTCGCAAATAAACTACCTTTTGAGACGGGAAGAGTTTCTATCGCTAAAAAAAAAACATTTTTTGCCTTTTCATTTGCAACAAACACTTTGCTTCTTCAAAAATATACATTAGCGACGGTTTAAGTAATCCGTTGCAAATAATGAGTTTTGCAAAGGAAAATCGTTCCATCGCAAAAGCGTCCATATTTTTTAACCCCTTCTCTTGTAGTGTTAGTGTAAATAGATGCACTAAAATATTTCTTTCTATGCATGATGAGGTTGATTGGAGTTCTTTTTTGTCTATTAGGTAAAGACAATTAAGAAAAGGGATTACATTAAATTAATCCGTCAATTTTAATGATGCGATTGATATAAAAAAAAGAAAATGTTAGGGATTTTAAATTTTCTACTAAATAAATGATTAAATGTCTCACATAGGTGTGGAGTTACAAAATTACAGATCCCATACCCATATAAAATATTTGATTATTTATTTAATAAAAAATTTTATATTCCTACCATTATCGTATAAAAAAAAAAAAATCTATACAAGTCTAACGTTAAAGAACGTGTGAGATTCTGTACCAAAAATTAAAGTGGGGATAGGTAGATATTTTGGGATAGGTGGTACATCTCATTAAAAATAAGTCAACAACTAATGAGTTGTCACTAAGAGGAGGAAGTTATCAAAGAACTTTGCTACAGACCCTCAGTGGGGGTCGCGTCCCCAGTGACGTGGCGCGCCCCCACTGGCCGACACTCAAAAAAAAAAAAAAAAAAAAGAAAACAGATTTTTTTTGGTCCAATCGCACACTGCCACCTCACTGGAGGTCGACCCCCAGTGGGGGTCCGAAGCATTAATCGTTATCAAAAAGTTAAAATCATATATTTTACGCATCTTAAAATACTTTCACATATTTTAATATAATTTCTTTTTACAAATTTTAATATATATTTGATTTGTCAACCTAGACAAATAACAACTCTATAGACAATCATTGACATTTTTAAAAATAAAATATGTCATGGTAACATTTTTTAGTTTACAAATCATTTCATATACAGTTCAAAAAAAATCATTTCATATAAGGCCGTCTCTAATCCTTATTCTTTCGTTGTTCTTTCATGAATTTTGAGTAAAAATTCAGTTAAAGGTTGATCTAATATGAAAGTTACCAATGCTATAATCAAAATTTTCATTTCTCAGCCCCATCCCAAAAACCTCTTTTAACCATTTTTTCTTATGGAAGAAATGAGTGTTTCAACCATTCTCAATCCTTAGTTAAAAATTAAAAAAAAAATTAAAAAATAAAAATAAAAACCTCCTCAATCCTTACTCCTACCCATAATTGAATAAAAGCATGATCGTGGAGCATTTGATTCTACATGCTCTCTCACCAATAATGTCTTTTAATTGGATATGAAAATATTTTACTTAACAAAGAAAAAAGAAAAGCATATGATATGAGATTATCATTTTTTTTTATCAGGAAATTAAAATCTTCATTAAAAATATGAAGTTATAGATATATGAAGATGTAATACATCGAGAGAGATTTAGAAAGTATAAATTATCTCTATTACTATTCACATCCATATAACCAACACTTTGACCTCAGAATTTTTTTTAAAAAGAAAAAAAAAAAAAACAAGAAAAAAAAGGGCCAAAAAAGAAAAAGAAAAAGAAAATGAGAAATATTCAATATGTTTGGTTTGAGTTTTTTATATTAAATTTTTTGAACATTGATTTTTTTAATTTTCGTATTTTTTTATTTTTAGTGAATATTTTTAAAATTTTAAACATTTTTTTTTACTTTTTTAGAAGCACCTTATTTAGATGTATCTAAAAAATAAAAAATTTGTGAAAAAATATTTTAAAAAATTTAAAAATATATAAAATTATAAAAAAATATACTGAATTCTAGTTTTTTTTTTTTTTTTTTTTTTTTTGTATTTTTGGTATTTAGTGAATTTTTAAAAGGTTTTTTTTTCATAATTTTTTTATTTTTTAGGTATATTTATGTTAGGTATGTCTGAAAGGTAAAAAAAAATTGGTTAAAATCTTAAAAAAATTCAGTAAAAATAAAAAAATACGAAAAATAAAAAAATAAAATTTTTTGAAAAGTATTTAAAAAAAATGAAATCAAGCAAAGTGATTACCATTGTTTCTTATCAATAGAAGAATCTTACACGCCTTAATATGGACTTTGAAATGTTAACCAAAAAAAATTAGGGGTCAGCATGGTTCGGATTGGATCGGATTAGGGGTAAATTAGGACTAATTCGTTATTTACGGTTTCTGAAAAATTGGAATCAATCCAATCCATTTAAATCATGGAACCAATTCGAACCAATCCATTTAAATATGGATTGGATTGGTTTAGGACCATAGATTAACATAATTAAATAACAAAAAAAAAAAAAATATATATATATATAACACTTTAATTTCATAAAAACATAAACATAGCGCTATATTAGTTTCACAATAGCAACATGCCTTTCTATAATAGCGACATACTGTTCTAGAATTTAAACAACCATAAAAAAATTGGTTTCACCATAAGTATTTAAACCATTATAAATTAAAACTAAAAACTAACAAACAAAAGTAATAAAAGAATATATTAAGCGGGTTTAGGTTTGAGTTTAGGTTTTATATGGAATAAGAGAAAATACTATGGGGAGAATGTATAATAAAAATATAAACTATTTGTATACGGTCCGGATCGGTTCCAATTCCGAACCGTGGGGTTCAATCCGGAACCAATCCGTGGACTACAGATTTTTAATTGTTCAATCCGGAACCAAACTACGAATTCAAAAAACCAATCCAAACCTATCAGATTGGACTAGACTTGATTGGATTACGAATTTCACAGATTCCTTACTCAGCTCTAAAAAAAACCTATGATGTAGGTGCACCATATCTCCAATTCAATATAACTATGTGTTAAGTGTGACACAAACATCATATATATATATATATATATATTTTATTAATGAGATTGTTTGAGATGATTTAAATAAGTATATTTTTTTATCTTTTTATGAAAAGATGTAAAAAAATAAAAAAAAAATATAATAAAACAAGATAAAAAGATAAATTATTTAGGGATGTCAAACCACCCCCAAGAGCATCTCCAATGCATGCTTCATATCTTCAAATATGGAGGATCCTCTCCCAAAAATAACTCAAAACCATCCTCTATATCTTCCTCCATTTGGGAGGGGGATGAACTGATCCTTCAAATATAGAGAGAAGATGAAAAAATGAAAGATTACTCTAAAACACTATTTACTCTCTTAAATATTAATTTTGTCTTTATAAAATCAAATATGTATATTCAATATTTATAAAATTAGTTTCATTAAAAAGATATTAACAATACCTTTAAAATGAGACCAATATTAATTATATTTAACAAAAAATTAAATAAAATAATTTAAATTTTAGAGAAAAATTGGGTAAAATCTGAAAGAAAAGTGAGAAAATGTTTAAATTTTTGAAGAAATAGAGATATATAATTGGAGTTGGCATAAATAATAAGATCATCTAAACTCACTTTTTGAATAAAAAATATTATTTTATTCTTCTATCTTAAAGAATTAGAGATGCGTGGGTTGGAGGTGCTCTAAACCAACGAATACACCACAAATACACAATCCACTTGCACACAATAATACACTGGCTTTGTTTGGTTTGTGTTTTTCAAAAAATTTTGAGAAATATTCTCTACAAATAAGTTTTCAAAAGTAATCAAACTAAACAAATTTTTCCAAAAAAGTTTTCCAAAACTTGTTTGGTTTACAAGTTTTCCAAACAAATCACTCTCTCATACACATCAAATCAATCACTTTTTCCAAAACTCCCTCTCAAAATAATTTTTGAAAACATCTTTTAAAAAAAACAAACCAAACAACATTTCGTACTTTTTATCTCTAAAACTTATCTCCCAAACTCAAACCAAACGTACCCCCTATATCACTAGCACACATCTGCTGACTTGATCATGACTTTATGACACACCACTTACACAAGACTTTACTACAGTCGCGTGACACCTTACCCACCTCACTCATGCTATTTCACTCACACATTTTGTAGATATATTTCACACTTTCTTTGGTGGTGTTTGGGAAACCTTGAGCTTGGATTTTTTAAAAATTTTTTTCATAAAAAGATAAATTTTTTACAAAATGAAAAAAAAAACACATTTAAATAAAATATCACATTCAATTTTAAAATTATTTTACTTTTTCTCTCATAAATATCATATTCAATCACAAAAAAATTCAACTATTTTTCTAAACACAAAAAAAAAAAAAAATTTCTCCAATAATATTTTATAACTAAAAAAAACTTATATAAAAACTCACGCACCAAGACTTGATCCTTACTCTCACTACAAGTACACACATAGAGGACCCCGTTTCCTATTTATAGTACGATATATCCACCGACTTTGAAATTCCGAAATTCTCCATGAAAGGCAGGCAACCCAAGCTTTCCACAGCCACAGATTTCTTTAACCAAAATCTAAGAAGAAATATCTGAAGAGAAAGCAAGAGAGAATTCTAGAGAGAGAGAGAGAGAGAGAGAGAGAGTTAGTATTGAACTCTAACACTATGTACCACACTTCGGTCCAATGTAACAATGTAACTATACTCCTTTAGATATTGATAGGAAAACCACATCGCTGGTCCAATAGAAATATGTACCGCAAACAATTTTGAAAAAGAAAATATGGATGCAATATAAGAACTAGTTGTACAACACAACTTACATTTGTTTATCAACCTGTTGCATTAGTGCATTTGAATGTTTGTTCCTTGAAAAAAAAAAAAAAAAAAAAAAACTAACTGAATTGGTATATGTACTTAATAGTGGCGCAACCTTTCAAGATTGTATTTGTTCAAATGGAGGAAGTGGGTCATTATTTGTTACAATATTGGTTGATCAATTAATCTGTTAATGTAAACTCACCTACTACCCCCACTCTACCTACTCCACCTACTCTACCTACCACTCCACCTACTACCACCTACTCTCCATCCATCTCCTATATATAGAATCATTGTACATCAATAATAAATCAATCAATATACATACAATTCTTTTTCTCTATACAGTTATTCTAACATGGTATCAGAGCAAGGTTAACATCCTAGAAATTCCGCTTCACCGACGGGCGGCAACCTCGCTTTGGCCGCCCACCGGACCTCTACACATACCGCTGCCACAAATTCCATAGCAGAACTCTTCTCTGCCTTCCAATGGCTCAATCAACTTGCTGAGCTCTCTTCTCTGCCAATGAAGGAATCCCACCTTCCCTGACAAGCAAACCCGTGGTGTACCCTGGTGGGCCGACCCGGTTACCAAGGTCCGATCACCCAAGTCAACCACACACGCCCCGACTCGTACAGTCGGGTCTGACTCAGCCCAGCAAATCAAGCTTCCACACCTCCGACGAGCTCACAAGCGTCGCCACCAACACCGGCCACTGCCTCGGCGTCGTCTCCGTCGCCGTTCATCGCTCCGGCGCCATCGCCGCCTCAGTTTCAACTCTCTCTGTCTCTCTACTCTGACTGAGAAGGATGCAGGCCATTACGAGGCAATTAGGGCACCAATCTTTGAAGCCCTCACCTGCGATTTCTTATCTCAAATCCATCTACCCTCTGTGTATGCTAATCTGACGCAGAGCCTGTGGCACATGAAGCTTGTGTGTTAACCTCATTTAACGAATTGTTACCACCAGTCTGTGCAATCTGATGGTTGCCTTGATCTGGCACTGAGCTATCCTGAAACACATTTGATACAGAAGCTGTATTGGTTCTGCTATCGCCATCTACAGCTACGCAGCGATTAATTGGCTGGAGATCGTCCCTTTCCAGCAAATCCTCATCACTCAACTTTCCTCATTACATTTCAAACTTTACACACCACCCTTCCATGTTACCTACTCTCTTTTTATTTATATTATTTTCTTTTACAGCAACAACCTTTCACAAATCACACCATTAGCACACTTTTTCTTTTATTTATTTCTTTTATTTTTTTTATTCTCTTTATCCCATACTCTCCTTTTTCACTCACATGTTACCCACTCTCTCTCTCTGGTCCATTCCTCATCCCTTTCTTCTTTTCTTTAATCACACCACCCACCAACTTGCCATACTGACCATCTATCTATTATATATATATATATATATCTACTAGATTGTATTCTTTCCACAAACTCATCATAATTCCCACTAACCCCAACTTTATTTTGAAACAATCACACTGATGTTTTCATATAATCTATCTACACATATTTTTTATCTATTTTCTTTATCCATTGTTTTCTTTTATTTTATTTTTATTCTTAAACAAAACACCACCAACAACATTTCACAAACTTGTCATTTCTTCATGTCAGGGATCAACCCCGATCACCATTTTACACCAAAAAAAAAAAACACAAAAAAAAAAAAAACCAGCAACAACGACGGATCTGTTTTTCTTCTTTCTTTTCCGGTGACGGCCACGCACCAACTTCACTTACTCGGCTTTTCCATTGCCGAGCTCTTCCGTTTTTTGTCGTTCTTTTTATCATCTACCTTCGAAGGCCCGTCTCCAGTACTTCCGCCAAGCACTACCACAGTGTTTCTGCCGAGCGAGTCGGCTCTCCGCCGGCCATCAAAGGTGAGGTACGTAGGAGCCCCAAATCTAGCTATGGAGGTGGTTTGCCTTTTCAGCTCCTTGTTTTCAGCCTTCAAGGCACAAATCTCCGCCCGTGCATCTCTGTACATGCACTAGAGTAGGGAGAGTTGGGCGTTGACCTGGTATACCTCACACGCCTTGTTTTGCAGACGGTGAGACAGGTTAGTGACCGCCGCCACTGTCTCCATGCAGGACCTCAACGTGTAGTGGTTGGCCTCGATATCATTTTGAGTAGCCATCACTTGCTCAACTGATAGTGTGGGAAGACTAAGTTGAGTAAGAGCAGGGGTACTTGGCCCAGAGGAGCTCGATGAACCATTAAGATCCGGAAAAAGAGAGAGAGGGCGGGAAGAAGAGGCCATTTTCTGGGCAACAGAGTGTTACAGAGTATCTCTCTCAAGAAAACGAAGAGTTTTTCAGAGGTTTTCAGCAGGTTTTTGTCTCAGTCTTAGCCTCAGCCTCAACCTCCGTCTTGGTTAAATAGCCAAGGCAGACACGCGCATTGCGCGCCGCTCAGCGCCAGACGACAAAATGGGCGCGCAAGCCAAGGCAGTCACGCACATTGTCATAATGTCCGGCATACCTTTTTATAGATTGGGCACGCCTTTTGAGGGTGCGACTTCTACATCGGTTCGAATGACCCCATAAACTGTCCCGACATTTATTCCAGTCAGCTTCTATAACAACGGTCTGACACGACCACACAGTGTCTGCTACATCGGTCCAACATGACCCCATAAACTGTCCCGACATTGATTCCGGTCAGCTTCTACAATAACGGTCTGACACGACCAGACAGTGTCTGCTACATCGGTCCGACATGACCCCATAAACTGTCCCGACATTGATTCCGGTCAGCCTCTACAACAACGGTCTGACACGACCACACAGTGTTTGCTACAACGGTCCGACATGACCCCGTAAACTGTCCCGACCTTGATTCCGGTTAGTATCTACCACGGTCTGAAACCACCACACAGTGTCTGCTACAACGGTCCGACATGACCCCGTAAACTGTCCCGACATTGGTTCCGGTTAGCTTCTACCACGGTTTGACACGACCACACAGTGTCTTCTACACCGGTTTGTCACAATCATACCATGTCTTCTACAGCGGTGCGACACGACCACACAGTGTCTTCTACAACGGTCTGACACGACCATACAGTGTCTCCTATCATATTTTATTTTTAGTTTATTTTCCTGTTTTGTTACTCTCACCAAACTCAAGTTGGTTAGTACCTATCCTTCTTGAGTTTGAGGGGGGCTGTTAATGTAAACTCACCTACTACCCCCACTCTACCTACTCCACCTACCACTCCACCTACTACCACCTACTCTCCACCCATCTCTTATATATAGAATCATTGTACATCAATAATAAATCAATCAATATACATACAATTCTCTTTCTCTATACAGTTATTCTAACATAATCATTGCATTGCATGTAATCAAGGATATTATATGTACGAATTACTTGGGTAAGAAACATTTATTCAACACCAATCTCATGGTATTTGGATCCTTGGAACTAAGGCTATGTTGTATTCTATCTAAGTGTCAATGATTCATTTTATCAAAATTTTCATGCAGGTTTTGAAAAGCTGTTGGCTTTGAGAAAATTAGAGACTCTAAATCTCGAATGGAACGAATTTGATGATAGCATTCTGCCATCTTTGAGTGTGCTTAGATCCCTTAAGATGCTTAATCTCCATGGAAATAAAATTGGGGGATTATTTCCACCTCATGGTAACTTCAATTGTGTCTGAAAATTCATGAGTGTTTCTTATGAGTACAGGGAGTTCAGAACTGTTAAATCATAATTAAAATTACATAATTATTTTTACTAATCTTGTTATTACTATGTTGTAAACTCACCACTTTGTTGTTTCTTTGTGCAGAATTAGCTTATTTGGGGAACCTGGAAAGGTTGGATCCAAGTTATAATCAATTTAATGACATCCAAGGTAAACCTCAATAGTTTTTAATGCACTAACAATAATGGACTATCTTCTCCATCCTATTGCATTCTAATTACTGATTTGGCCCATACTGCCTAGAAAGAAGAACAACCAATATTATTTAGAAAGAAGAATGAGTAGATGTTTCACAATCTTGTGGAAATTGATATTGGAGGTCTTGAAGTTCTCTTTTGACCTCTTGATGCAATTTAACTAGTTCTCATAATTCTGAGTCAGATGGCTCAATTTATAAAGATACATACTCTATGAAGCTTGGACATCGACACTCTTCAAATACTCGCCAACATGTATCGGAGTTCTATTATATATATTTTTATTTTTTGTTTTTACAACCGGAGACATTTCAAATATTTGGGGGACTTACATCATATCTGTGGGTGTTGATTTTTGACCTCACAACCAAACTAGATTTCGTAGATGTGATCTAAGGAACATAATCATAGAGCACATTAAAGAATAGAAAAGCTCAACACCTGCACACAAGAAGATAGTAAACACTAGTAGTTCATCCACTCGGGGGTATTCTGACAATCAAGTCAACAAACTTATCTCTCAAAGATAACAAGTCAATCACAGTAGTCACAAACAAAAAAATACCTTAGACCCACGGGAGTGCTTTCTTTTTATAATGAACAGTGTGTAAATCTCCTAGAAGTCTTACTTTATAGGATTCTATCATTTACAAGGATAATACTTATCTTGGACTCCTCTTATTCAAATTGGAATAAACTCCTTTAAGAGTCCCATTTTTATCCAAACAGAGAGCTTGAACTATTTAGGATTCTTGTCCTCTATCTGAATATCTCGGATTCAGATATGATCACATCATATCTCGACAACTTGATCCATCCATGTGGCACCTTGGCTAATAACCTCGGCCACATGGACAACCCAAAAAATATATCCCTACAACTACCCCCTATTACCTCGGCAACCTGAGGTAATGGAACTTATGTCGCTTGATCTCCTAATATATCGGCCAAACAACATGCTAAAGATACTCCTCCGACTGAGACCATGACTCATCGGCTTCAAGAAATAGTGACTCAAATGTCCACTCATCAAGAACCAAGAACCAAGAATCAAGAATCAAGATGATCATTCTCAACCTCCCTATTCGATGTTGGCCATCTATTCCTACTAAGTTTTCACAGAGGGCGTCAAATTGTGGGTGTTGATTTTTGATCTCACAACAAAACTAGAGCTCGTAGTCGAGATCCAAGGAACTTAGCGATAGAGCACACTGAAGAATAGAAAAGCCCAACACCTACACACAAAAAGATAGCAAACATCGGTGGCTTGTCCACTCGGGGACACTCTAATGATCAAGTCAGTAAATTTATCTCTCAAAGATAACAAGTCAATCACAGTAGTCACAAAGAAAACATACCTTAGATCCACAAGAGTGCCTTCTTTTTATAATGAACAGTGCCCTCGTCTCCTAAAAGTCTTACTTCATAGGACTCTATTCTTTACAAAGATAACACTTATCTCGGACTCTTCTTATTCAAATTAGGATGAACTCTCTTAAGAGTTCCATCTCTATGCAAATAGAGAGCCTAAAACCATTTAGGACTCTTGTCTTCTATCTGAATATCTCGAATTCAGATATGATGTGATCATATCTCGGCGACTTGGTCCATCCATATGGGACCTCAATTAACAATCTCGGCCACGTAGACAACCCAAATAATATGTCCCCACAACATCTATTGCTTTGAACACATGTATTGCAAGTTTGAAAAAATAACTTGGGATTTAATGGGAAAGAAAATTGTGAATACTTATTGATCTCTTATTCTTTCTGTCACGACCCAAACCCGCTCCTATAGGCTTAGCGTCGTAGTCGGCCAGTAATCCTTGGATTACCAAAAGCCTCTGAACAGATTATGACATACAAAGGGGCTGCAGAAGCAAATATAGAAAATAAACATAGTCCATTGAGTTTTGTAGACATACATGGAACTAAAATTTCAAAACTGAGATATATACGTACATAAGTGACGTCAGACCTCCTTAAGTCTTGCATCACTATACAAGTAGTATCATAAGGGACTTAGCGCAGCATACAGATAACAAAAACAAAACAACAAAACATTCTTGACATGGTTCACAAAACTTGACTTTCAAAAGGGAACCACCTCAGGAGGCACGGTGGCTGGCTGACCCAAAACTCTTCATGCAGCAGCTTAGGCTTTGTCACATGCCTGCTCACCTACATACATAATATAAGTAGTGAGTGGAAGCCCAGTGAATTAAAATAGAGTAAAGGGTTAAATGAATGATGTCTCATATCAGATTCAAAGAACAGACTTCATATCAGAAACAAATTCATAATCATATTCTCATTCAAAACTTATACAGAAATCAGAGTTCATGCTTAATCATACATGGTACATTCATTAGCCCTGACAGAACAAATACAGAGAATAAAGGGTCATGCTTGCTAGTTCCATTAAGGAACCTCCGGTACCGGGAACAGATAACTTACTTAAGCCACAGTATTGTTATCCCCAGGCAAGGGCCATGTGACCACGATATTATTACCCCTGGGCAAGGGCCTTGTGCTAATAGACCACGGTATTGTTACCCCCGGGCTAGGGCATTGTGGTAAAGATGCCATGAATACTTTTCAATAGATGGACAATCATTCATTGGTTCAGAACATAACATGTTAGAAAACAGAACATTTCTTGTCATATCATATCATATAAGAAATTACTTAAACGTAAACATAGCTTTACAAAGTTATTACTCACTAATGGTTCCGGAGCTAGTAGACAAAGCAGGCAAATCAAATAGCTTATGGCGTGTGACCTACACAAACATAACAAATATATCCTTGAATCACACACCCGGATATAACTTCACTCGTTTCATTTCGTTCTTAGTGTGTTTCTACATCTTAACCTCCTTATTATGTCTTAATTATGACCTAGGAATGCCTAGGATGCAATAAGGATGCAATAAGGTTGCCAAAACATACTGTTCAACACTTACGTAAATTTGCTGAAAATAGGGTCCTCGCTCGAGCGTAGCTTCTCTCACTCAAGCAGAGGTTCAAAAATATGAGTGGTCCCTTGAGCTCAACTTCCTTCGCTCGAGTGATCTGTAAACTCTGCAAAAGAACTGGTTGTGTGATTTCTCTGTTCAACAGTCACTCGAGCTTGTGACTGAGGTCCTCGCTCGAGCGCAACTCTTGTCGCTCAAGCGGTCTACAAAACATGAAAACTTCTGGGAGCATGCATTTTATGCTCGAGTGATCTGTAAACTCTGCAAAAGAACTGGTTGTGTGATTTCTCTGTTCGACAGTCACTCGAGCTTGTGACTGAGGTCCTCGCTCGAGGGCAACTCTTGTCGCTCGAGCGGTCTGCAAAACATGAAAACTTCTGGGAGCATGCATTTTATGCTCGAGCTAACCTTTGGTCGCTCGAGCGGAGGTGCAAAACAAAAAGTGGTCGCTCAAGCGTAAGTTTTGTCGCTCAAGCAAAGAGACAAAATTTGGAATTTCCAGATTGCTCTTCCAAGTTCAAAGTTGCAAATCAAGTTCTTTTGGCCCAAAAACTTAAGAAAACTTATGAAACTTGTCAAACATCAAGAATTCAAAAGCATTTCGCAAAATTAAAGCCCAAAAGCATGCCAATTGTGCAAAACAAAACTCAAATCTTTGAAAACATAACATGCACGTATTACCTTGACTTTAAAGTTTCCAAAGCATGATCATTTGGTATAAAATGGTATTAAACAAGATAAATTCTCAAAATAAAGGTAAAATGGACACATGCATGAAAGAATCCTTTGAAATCAAACTCAAATTGGGATGAGATGAACATGCATGTATATTATGATCTATATTATTTCATTTTAACTCAATTCTAGCATTGCACAACTTAATTCTTTGGATTTATGTGCTAAGTGATTCAATTGCAAAGTTACAAGGTTGAATTCTTACCTTAGATGATCAATTATGCTCTAAAGAATTAATTGTCTGAAGTTCTAAGCCAACCTCCAAGTTCTCTAGCAATACTCCTAATTTGAACTCAATTCTTTCCTCTCTCTCTCTCTCCCTCTCTCCCTCTCTCTCACATTTTGAGCTCAAGGATGAGGAAATGAGAGTGTGTAATTTGAGTGACTTGAGTCATACTAGCCTTATATAGGCTTGATTAAGAGTTGGCTAATTAAACTTTAATTAGTCTAAGCAATGACTATTAATTATTCTAATTTAATTCGTTGCGAATCGAATTTTAATGAAACCTACCATAAAATTCTAAAAATCCCAAATAACACATAAATCAAGTCAATTTCGAATGCCGATAAGGCCTTCAATTTGCAGAACAAAGTAGAACCATAAACAGATATTTCTACGATAGACAGATAGAAACACAAATAATGCAACACATATGCAATTAATTCAGAATTCCATCTTAATTACTGATTAGGTACTCTTAGTCATGGTTTAACAGTTAATCATAGGTAGAGGTTGTTACAGTCTTCCCTCCAAAAAGAGTTTGGTCCTCCAAACTTAAATTACCTTCGTTTTGGTAGAATATCGGATCTAGAGGAAACGAATTAGGGTATTGCCTCATCATATATTCTTCTGACTCCCAAGTTGCATAGGTCTCTCCGTGGTTTCGCCAATCTACTTTCACCATTGGAATTTCTTTGTTCTTCAATCTTTTGATTCTGCGATTTACAATCTGAATTGGCATCTCTTCGTATGTATAATCATCTTTCAATAGTATATGGGTTGGCTCAATCACATGGAATGGATCTCATAAATATTCTCGAAGCATCAAAACGTGAAAAATATTATGCATATGTTCCATGATCGGCGATAAAGCTACCCGATACATCACCGGGTTGAATTTCTCAAGAATCTCATATGGCCCAACATATTTCGGTGCCAACTTGCCTTTTACTCCAAATCGTGTTTGGCCTTTCATTGCAGTCACTTTTATGAACACGTGATCCCTGACTTCGTATTCTCTATCTCGCCTTCGGACATCTGCATAACACTTTTGGCGACTTTGTGCAGTTTTCAATCTTTGTTGAATCAATTTCACATTTTCAGTCATTTCTTGCACAAGTTCTGGGCCTAACAAAGGTATGTTACCTACTTCGGCCTAACATATCAGAGAACGACATTTCTTACCATACAAAGCTTCATACGGAGCCATACCGATACTCGAATGATAGCTATTGTTATATACAAACTTGGCTAGTGGTAAAAAGGTCTCCCAAGTGCGTTGGAAATCTAAGGCACACATTCTGAGCATATCTTCCAACGTCTGTATTATTCTTTCTGATTGGCTATCTGTCTGTGGGTGGTAAGCATTACTCAATCTCAATTCAGTGCCCAAAGCTTGTTACAAACTCTGCCAAAATCTTGAAGTAAACTTGGGATCTCTGTCAGATACAATAGATACTGGCACACCATGTAATCTCACAATCTCATTAACATACAAGTTAGCCAACTTATTCGCATTATATAAAGATTTGATAGGAAAAAAGTGAGAAGATTTAGTTAAACGATCAACAATGACCCAAATAGAATCCATACCTCGGGAAGAGCGAAGCAATCCAACAATGAAGTCCATGGTAATATGCTCTCATTTCCATTCCGGTATTAGAAGCGACTGACGTAGTCCAACGGGTCATTGATGTTCAGCTTTAACTTGTTGGCAATGCAAACATCTGGCTACAAAATAAGCAATACTTTTCTTCATGCCAGGCCACCAGAAATTCTGTTTTAGATCCTTGTACATTTTCGTATTATTCGGATGCATAGAAAATTTCAAACTATGAGCCTTAGTCATAACACGTTTCCTTAAGTCAAAACAATCCGGTACACAAAGTCTATTATGAAATTTCAACACATTATCATCATACACAAATTCCGGCCTCAGTTTTGAGTCAAGGTCATTAACAATCTTCTTCAAAAACTCATCGTCAAGTTGTTTCTCTTTAATTTCTTTAATGATTGCAGGTTGAGCGAAAATGACGGCTAAGATTCCGCCATGTTCACGCAATACAATTTCAATCTCATTCTTCTCCAAGTCACATAACAACTCTTTCTGAAAGGTGAGCAAACATGACAAATTCCCGATTGATTTTTTGCTCAATACATCTACACTGGTATTGGCTTTTCCCGGATGATGCAGAATCTGCAACTCATAATCCTTTATCAACTCCAGTCATCTTCTCTGTCTTATGTTCAATTCTTTTTAGGTAAAGAAATATTTCAAACTTTTGTGATCAGTGTACACCTCACAAGTCACTCCATATAGATAATGGCGCTAGATTTTCAGAGCAAAAATCACAGTTGGAAGTTCAAGGTCGTAGGTCGAATAGTTCTTTTCATGTGGTTGAAGTTGCCGAGAAGCATAAGCAATCACCTTTTCATTTTGCATTAGCACACACCCCAAACCTTTGTATGAAGCGTCACTATAATTTGAAATCCATCAGTACCATTAAGCAAAGTCAAAATTAGTACTGTTACTAACCTAGTCTTTAACTCTTGGAAGAAAGACTCTCTTTGATCATTCTAATCAGATAATACATTTTTTTGTGTTTACTGTGTCAATGGCATGACTAGTTTAGAGAAGCCTTTTACAAATTTGCGGTAGTAGCCAGCAAGTCCCAGAAAGCTTCTGATTTCTGTCACATTGGTTGGTCTTGGCTAGTTTACAATGGCCTCAATTTTCTGTGGATCCATTGATATGCCGTCTTTGTTGATTACATGTCCCAAAAATGCTACACTGTTAAGCTAAAACTCATATTTGGAAAGTTTTACATACAACTTCTTTTCTCGCAGAATCTGTAAGGAAGTTCTTAGATGACTTTCATGATCTTCCCTGCTTTTGGAGTAAATCAGTATATCATCAATAAATACAACAATAAATTCATCAAGAAATTGTTTGAAAACCCGTTTCATTAGGTCCATAAAATGCTGCAAGTACGTTTGTTACCCCAAATGGCATTACCAAAAACTCGTAGTGTTCATATCTAGTTCTAAATACAGTTTTCTCTATGTCTTCTGCCTTAACTTTTAACTGGTGATACCCAGATCTAAGGTCTATCTTAGAGAACACTTATGCTCCCTGCTGGTGATCAAATAGGTCATCTATTCGAGGTAGTGGGTATTTATTCTTCATAGTCACTTTGTTTAACTCCCGATAGTCTATACACAGCCTCAAAGATCGATCTTTCTTTTTGACAAACAAAACTGGAGCACCCCATGGTGAAGTGCTCAGGCGAATAAACTTCTTGTCTAACAGTTCCTGAAGTTGAGTTTTCAATTCTTCCAGTTCAGAAGTCGACGTTCTATATGGGGTTTTAGAAATCGGTTGTGTTTTGGGTACAATATCAATAGTAACTCGACTTCCCTATCAATTAAATCTCCGGGAAATTCATTTGGAAATACATCAGAAAATTCATTTACTACAGAGATGTTCTCTACAATAGGACTATCAGAAGTCACAGTCAAAACACAACACATATACCCTCTGCATTCCTTCCTAAGTAGTTTAACAGCTTTTATGGCAGAAATCAAGTATAGGGGAGGAACTACCCCATTCCAAGTAAACACAAACTCAAGTAATCCAGGTGGACAAAATATAACAGACTTATTCACACAGTCAATAGTTGCACAGTACTTCATTAACTAGTCCATATCCAATATGTAGTCAAAATGATCAATTCCCAAAGGCAATAAATCAACATACAACGTCACATTACCGATTACAATATCACATGTTGCATAAGCATATGCACATACCGTAGAATCCCTAGATGGCGTAGATACAGACAACAAATAATTCATAGGTTCCAGTGGTCTAGTTAATTTCTAGGAAAAAGCATGTGATACAAAGGAATGCGTGGAACTAGAGTCTATCAACACATAGGCATTCTAAGCACAAATAGAAATTATACCTGACACCACTGATTCCATGTTTTGCACATCGCCGGGCACTAATGTAAATACTTGGCCTTGCCTTAGAGTTTCTCTTCCGGTAATGGCTCTCACATTTGTTCTCGACGCAGGAGCAAATTCGGCTGAACTTGTCGTAGGACAGGTAGCATTGTTGAATCTCATCGAAAAATTTCTAAACATGTGGTCGGTCTTGCCACATTGAAAACAAGCACCAAATGCACGGTAACACCTGCCTTTATGCTTCCTTCCACATTCTGAACAAAGTGGCATAGACCTATTGCTTTGGCTCGAATTGTTTGAGGATCCAGTATTTTGCTTTTTGTTAGCAAATGATTAATGGCCCTTCCGAAAATTGGTTCCAGATCTTTTACTTCTCCATTCTGTTATTGGCGCCTTAGCTTGTTTCATTGCTACTAATGTGGCCTCTGCCATCAACGCTCTCTTCAGTACCTCCACATATGTAGGCAATTTCAAGACGCCTACGCGATCAAATACATCCAAATCTAAGCCCCTTTAAAATTTCTAAGCCTTTTTGTAATATGTGTCGACCATATGAGGAGCAAATTTGGCCAACTTGGTAAACTTCGCCTCATACTCGGCTACAGACATCTTGCCTTGCTTAAGTTCTTGAAATTCTGACACTTTACGGTCTCTAAAGCATTGGAGAAAATATTTCTCATAAAATATTACTTTAAATTGGTTCCATGTCATAGTCCCACTAGTATCTCGGATAAGCATCCACCATCGTCTAGCTTCTTCTTTTAAAGTATAGGTGGCCAAAAGAACTTTTTTGAGTTTTCGAACATGGAAACACCTCAAATATCTTTTCAGTCTCTAGCAGCCACGTTTCAGCCTTCAACATTCAGAAAGATTGGCGGCTTCATTTAATTGAACTTTTGTGTCAGTGAAATCATATCTGTGTTTTCCAGCTCAATTGGCACTGGAGGTGGAGGATGGAGCACAGGTTGTTATCTTTGTTGCTATCTTATTGTTTCTGTCAAGACTTTTAACATCTGTTCCATACGGCTCATTCAAGCTTTAGAAGATTCACTTGCATCATTACTTTTTGTATTTTCCATTGCTATAGGCAGACAGGACAAAAATAAATATAGGCATAATAATCTTGTTCTTTGTGTTCAATCCCAACTCAATTTGCTTCACATTAATTCATGTGTGTTCACATTAGTTCATTTTAGTTTGAGTATGTTCAATAGGTCATACACCCACACATGCAGATGGAATGTCCCTAATTCTCTTCTAGGACACCCTATAGCTCATATGGACTTGTGTGTGCGGTAGAACATGTGATCTGATACCACTCTGTCACGACCCAAACCCGTTCTTATAGGTTTAGTGTTGTAACCGGCCAGTAATCCTTAAATTACCAAAGGCCTATGAACAGATTATGACACTGAGAGGGGCTGTAGAAGCAAAAATAGAAAATAGACATAGTCCATTAAGCTGTGTAGACATACATGGGATTGAAATTTTAAAATTGAGATATATACATACATAAGTGACGTCAGACCTCCTTATGTCTTGCATCACTATACAAGTAGTGTCATAAAGGACTTAGCCCAGCGTACAGATAACAAAAACAAAACAACAAAACATTCTTGACATGGTTCACAAAACTTGACTTTCAAAAGGGAACCTCCCCGAGAGGCACGGTGGCTGGCTAACCCAAAACTCTCTAGGCAGTAGCTTAGGCTTGGTCTCGCACTTGCTCATCTACAGACATAATATAAGTAGTGAGCGGAAGCCTAGTGAATAATAACAGAGTAAAGGATTAAGTGAATAATGTCTCATATAAGATTCAGAATAGACTTCATATTAGAAATATATTCATAATCATATTCTTATTCAAATCTTATACAGAAATTAGAGTTCATGCTTAATCATACATGCTACATCCATTAGCGCTGATAGAACAAATACAGAGCATAAAGGGTCATGCTTGCCAGTTCCATTAAGGAACCTCTGATACCGGGAATATATAACATACTTAAGCCACGGTATTGTTACCCTTGGGCGAGGGCCATGAGACCACGATATTCTTACCCCTGGGCAAGGGCCATGAAACCACGATATTATTACCCCCGAGCAAGGGCCTTGTGCTAATAGACCACAGTATTGTTACTTCTGGGCTAGGGCCTTGTACTAAGAATGCCACGAATACTTTTCAAAATATAGATAATCATTTATTGGTCCAGAACATAACATGTCAGAATACAGAGCATTTCTTGTCATATCATATCATATACGAAATTACTTAAACGTAAACATAGCTTTACAAATTTATTACTCACAGATGGTTCTGAGCTGGTAGACAAAGCAGGCAAATCAAATAGCTTACGGCGCGTAACCTACACAAACATAACAGATATATCTTTGAAGCACACACCTGGATATAACTTAACTCGTTTCATTTTGTTCTTAGTGTGTTTCTACGTCTTAACCTCCTTATTATGCCTTAATTATGGCCCAGGAATGCCAAGGATGCCGAAACATGCTGTTCAACACTTAGGTAAATTTGTTGAAAACAGGGTCCTCGCTGGAGCGTAGCTTCTCTCGCTCAAGTGGAGGTTCAAAACATATTAGTGGTCGCTCGAGCTCAACTTCCTTCGCTTGAACGATCTGCAAACTCTACAGAAGGACTGGTTGTGTGATTTCTCTGCTCGACAGCCGCTCGACGGTTGCTTGAGCGTGTGACTAAGGTCCTCGCTCGAGCCCAACTCTTGTCGCTTGAGTAGTCTGCAAAACACGAAAACTTCTGGGAGCATGCATTTTACGCTCGAGCCAACCTTTGGTTGCTTGAGCAGAGGTGCAAAACACGGAGTGATCGCTCGAGCGTAGGTTCTGTCGCTCGAGCAGAGAGACAGAATCTGGAATTTCCAGATTGCTCTTCCAAGTTCAAAACTCAAACTTAAAGATGCAAATCAAGTTCTGTTGGGCCAAAAACTTAAGAAAACTTGTGTAAATTTGTCAAACATCAAGAATTCAAAATCATTTTGCAAAATTAAAGCCCAAAAAGCATGCCAGTTGTACAAAATGAAACTTAAATCTTTGAAAACGTAACATGCATGTATTACCTTGCCTTCAAAGTTTCCAAAGCATGATCATTTGGTATAAAATGGTATTAAACAAGATGAATTCTCAAAATAAAAGTAAAATGGACACATGCATGAGAGAATCCTTTGAAATCAAACTCAAATTGGAATGAGATAAACATGCATGCATAGTATAATCTATATTCTTTCATTTTAACTCAATTGTAGCATTACACAACTTAATTATTTTGATTCATGTGCTAAGTGATTTAATTCCAAAGTTACAAGGTTGAATGCTTACCTTAGATGATCAATTATGTTCTAAAGAGTTAGTTGTTTGAAGTTCCAAGCCAACCTCCAAGTTCTCTAGCAATACTCCTAATTTGAACTCAATTATTTCCTTTCTCTCTCTTTCCCTCTCTCTCTCTCTCTCTCTCTCACACACAGACACACACACACACAGACACACACACACACACACACACACGTTTTGAGCTCAAAGATGAGAGAATAAGAGTGTGTAATTTTAGTGTCTTGAGTCATACTAGCCTTACATAGGCTTGATTAAGAGTTGGCTAATTAAACTTTAATTAGTCTAAGCAATGACTATTAATTATTCTAATTAAATTCGTTCCGAATCAAATTTTAATGAAACCTACCATAAAATTCTAAAAATTCCAAATAACACATAAATCAAGTCAATTTCGTGTTTGGATACCAATAAGGTCTTCAATTCGCAGAACAAAACAGAAACACAAACAGATATTTCTACGATAGACAAATAGAAACACAAATAATGCAACACATATGCAATTAATTCAGAATTCCATCTTAATTACTGATTAAGTACTCTTAGTCATGGTTTAACAGTTAATCATAGGTTGGGGTTGTTACACTTTCACTTTTGAATTTTAAGAATTGTAAAGCCCAAAACTTTCGATTTGTTTATGAATAGATTTTTTATGTTAGAATTTGTTTAGTGACACTTCTTTTCTAATATGTAGAAAGAATGTAAAAATGATTTCTAACTATTTTATATTTGTACTTAATAATGTCATACCGATTGATAAAATAAAATAAAATTAGACTAGAGAATTGTATACATGTACTGTCAATGAAAGCTCTTTCAAAATACTACAACCACAACAACAACAACAACAACAACAACAATAATAATAATATTGCCCAAGGCCTTTTTGTCTTAACAAAAACCATTTTTAAAATTTTCAAAATATCTTCTTATTTTCACATAACCTCAAATGAAAGGGGTATCCATACTAATTTTGTTTGGGATAAATTACACCTTGTACCATTGCACTTTGTACCAAATCTTAATTTAACCCCTACGCATGAAATCATGATAGTCAATCTGCACTTCTGGTCAAATCCCACTTTGGTCCCTATATATGAAATCATGACAGTCAATTCCTTACACTTTTACTCAAATCCTACTTTGTTCTTTACACAAGTGTCAATATCCTTCTTTTGTTACTTCATTTTTAAATCTTTAAACAAACTCAATCATGTGACAAAAATGTGACTACGAAATGAGAGTAAGAGAAGAAAATCATTCATGTTTCCCACCAATACACTTTGTCCTTATATAATACAATATATATATATATATATATATGTATGTATATATAGATTCATATGGTAAAAATTAAGACGAAAAGGCAAGAAAGTAGAGCTTTGAAGTAATAATAAAAAATGCGACAAATAAATCAAAGAGAAAACGATGTTACCGTGAAAAATAGAGTTTTGTGATTCTAATTTATGCAAAACCCAAGTTCATATTCTTAATTGTTCACAATTTGCATTTTGTTTTAGCCTAATACAGTCATATTTTGATGTAAATGTTGAGATAAAGTGTGTATTGGTAGAAAATATAGACGATTTTCCTTGCTTACCCTTATGTTGTAGTCACATTCTTATCACATGATTAGATTCTGTTAAAGATTTAAACAATCAAGTAACAGAAATGGGACATTGACACTTGTATAGGGACCAAAGTGAGATTTGACCCAAAGTACATGGGTTAATTGTCACAATTTCATGTGTAGAGACCAAAGTGGGATATGACCAGAAATGTATGGAATTGACTGTTATGATTTCATGTGTAGGGCCAAAGTGAGATTTGACCAGAAATGTAGGGGATTGACTGTTATGATTTCATGTGTTAGATAAAATATAAGTGTGCAAAGTGTAATTTACCCTTTTGTTTGCCAATATCATAAGATTGCAAAAGTTAAGGACACAAGATACACCTTTTAATATTGAATTTTTTTATTTTTTTTTTATTTTGATTACAATTAATCTTAATTAAATATTGTTAGAAAATTATTTATAATAAAATATAAATCATCTTGTTTAGTTTTCAAGCTCAAAAACTGGTTTTAGTTATTTTATTTTCTTATTTATTGAAATTTTCAAATTTGTGTCATTTTTTATTTTTACTTTTTAGATGTACTTAAAAAGTAAAATATTTGTAACAATGTTAGGTAACCATAAAAAGCTATATCCATACAAGTATCTAGAAAAAAAAATGTGTGGATCACATTCATTCTAAGGATGGCCACATAATACCAAGTTCAGTCAACACATTTGGCTTTGAGAATAAATTTGATATTACTTTTTTGGGGTACATATCTTTTCCAAATGTTTGTAAAGAAATTTGAAGAAAGTTCACCAAAAAAAAAAAAAAAAAAGAGAGCACATTTTTTTTTTTTTTTTGGTCATTGGTGATTTTTAAAATTTTTTTTTTTTTATAGTTTTTCTTTAAAAATATATTACATGAAAAATATTTGAATTAAATATATAAAATAAAAAATTAAAGAAAACTTAAAAAATAAAAAATTCGAAAGCAGCTTTCTAAAACTAAACAAAACAAGGTTAATGTTTTCACACTATTAAAGAAAAAATAAATAAATAAAGTAGAAGAAGAAGTATTATATGTGTTCTTTTGAGGTATATATATAAAATACATGTACATTACTCGTTGTAACTAAACAAAACAAGGTTAATGTTTTCACATTATTAAAGAAAAAATAAATAAATAAAGTAGAAGAAGTATTATTATATTTTTTCTTTTGAGGTATATATATAAAATACATGTACATTACTCGTTGTATTCTTCCACTTCGTATGTTGAGATTTTGTAATATTGTGCTGTTTGTGGGTCTATATCATGTTGTCATGTCTGTATCTATGCTTCTCAATACATAGTGCATAAACTCAAGAAATACAGATACAGATATGGACACGTGACACAACATAGACACATGGACACGTAAATTTTTAAACAATGCAAGACATGACACGTTGGGGAGATGTGCAAAAAATATAATTTTATATATTTATTATATGTCATATTTTAAAATGTTTAATATGTATTTTATGTCAAATATTTAATTTTATCAAATTTATCAACTTTAGACATATTATTTTAGTAAAAAAATTAAAAATTTTAATTTTTTTGAAGAAAATAGTACTCAGCGTGTCTTTAACGTATCCTCATTGTGTCCTCAACGTGTCCCTACGTATTCGCAGTGCATCCCAAGTATCTCTGCGTGTCCATGTCCAACACGTATCAGACACTCGTACGTGACCTCCGGAGAGGTGTCCCATAGATATCAACTAACCAAATTGTCTCACAAGTCGAAAACATATTATAGATAACCATAAATATTGTAGCCCTTTTGAAGAGAAGGTTGAATGAGAAAATTATTGACCTCTATGGCTTCTAATAATAGAATTACAATGTTAAATAGAGCAGGATTATTGATTACTCTTGGTTAAAATTGATGCTAGTAATTAACCCAAAAAGTTTAACTTAGTGGGAGAAGAAGGCAGCTAAAGTGCTTACCACCTAAAAAGTCACAAGTTCGAATATCACAAAGGCCAAATATTGCAAACCTTAAGGTCATTGGAGGTTTGTTTGGTCGTTAACTTTAGGGCCCCTAGATTAATCGAGATGCGTAAGTTGGTTCTAACAGCCAGTTATCAAAAAAATTTGATGCTGGTAATCTTAGTTGGTAAGTGGAGATAGCATCCCAGTTAAAGTCTTGAATTTATAGTTTGAAATCCCTATACAAAGATTGGCAGATTTTGGAGTATAACAAAATCATTTCAATCACTCATCCCGTTTGGCCAATACCTCTATACCTTACTAAAAGATCAGTGATTCGAATTTTTTCACCTACGTGTTGATATCACTACAAGAAATAACACCTTTGCCGACCAAAAAATTGGTCACTAAAAGCCTATTTTTAGTCGGCAAAAGTAATCCACGACCAATTTTTTTTGGTCACTACTTTGGTCGCCAATTGAGGGTCAACAAAAGTAATTCGCGACCAAAATTTTTGTTGGTCGAAAAAAATTAGATTTGCGGACTAAAATTTTGATCGCTAAATATATCATTACTGCGACTAATCTATTTTGTCGGTAAAACACTTTGGTGCAAAAAGTGATATTTTCTCGACCAAATATCTTAGTCGCCAATTGTCACATTCCACGACCAAACAGATTAGTCGCCAAAAGTTGAGGAATCGCCGACCAACAATTTAGTCGCCAAAAGATAAGGAATTGCCAAATAATGATTTTAGTCGCAAAAGTGTAAAATTTACCGACTAATTTTTTAGTCGCCAAATCTCTCTTTTTTTTTTTTTTTTTTTTTTTTTTTTTTTTGAGAACAATCTATTTTTGTTTATAAACATTCAATCCAATATTGAACAAAATTCATTCAACCTAACCACAATTAAGGAACAATAACATTTAAAAAAGAAAGCTTAGGAACAATAATTAACAAATTTCCTTTCTTGTAACTTCACTAAATCATCAAAGAATAATTGAATTCCATTTAAAATAAAGATGAAAATATGTAACCGTGGCGCAGCACAGGACATATTCAAGTCAAATTGAATTTAGTAAGCATGTCTTCTCAAAAGCTATATCCTCTTTGAAGTCCAACATGACACAAAACTTGAAGTCTTTCACATTCTTTAATGATTTAACATATCAACTTGCTTGGCAGCTGATCCAAACTAACATATCAGCTGAAAGAACATGTGCAAAAAATTTAGCCCATATGTTCAAGGTAAACATAATAATAACGGCAACAATCAAAAAAATAGGATACTGAAAATCAAACCTTTTTCTTTTTATTAGAGACGCCTTTCTCTTTTTGATAGGTATCCTGCTCTTCCTCTTCAGAATCTGAGTCAACCTTCTTTGAGGTAGAATCTGCAGCAGTCTAATCCTTTGAGGTACAACATGTCCAAAATTTGCATGAATAGAAAGAACAAGCCATTTAAAGCAACAGAGACTGGAAAATGTAGAACTATGTTTGCGTATGTCCCAGCAGAGTAAGTAAGGGTCCTATAACAAATTTGAGGATAATTTTTTTTGGTCAAATGCATTCATATTATCCAGACGTTAGCATATAATAACCAACTATAAAAATAATGATAAGGTTCATTAAAGGGTAAGCTGCAACTAGATAGCTCACGGAGGACAAAATAAGAGAGCAATTACAATGTTTAATAAATATCTTGGAGATGAACATAAAAACAAATCCATTTGCTTTAATTGAACAACTAAGACTGGAAGAAAGTCTACATTAATTATTTGAACTCTATTATCATTATATTATGATGGTGTTATCCTATTTTATTGACAATTGTCATAATATAAGATCAGTAGGAGTGCAAGTTATGTAGAATTGTTTCCTGAATCTAGCTTGTCTCTGTATAAGATGGAGCTTAAGAATATCATATTATGGATTATTTATTTATTTATTTGTTTTTAATAACAAATATTAACACCAAAAGAGAACAAATTTAGAAAATGTATGTGACCTTAAATGAACTATGCAAGATTAAATTGTAGAGTTTGCGTAGGCTCAAATGGTTGCGGACCATCTATCGGTTGTATTCCACCTAGCCTATAGTGTATGTTTCATGTGAGGGAACACAAAAACAAAAACAAAAAAATAAAAAATAAAAAATAAACAGAATTCAAAATGAACGACACAATAATTTACCTTTTGCTCCCTCGTATATAAATAGTTACCATCTTTTGAGAATTGCACCTGACAGAAAGTTGTGCTTGAAAAGGTTAATTGTTCATATTGCAGAAAGAATTCAAAATGAATGACAATAATATGAACACTTACATGTGTAACCCCACCTTGTTGGCGATGAAATCAAGAAGTTTCTCAATTTTTAAAAAATGTTACACAATTTCTATACAGAAAGTGTGCACTTTTGCAGTTTCTTAAACATCGTAATTTTTTAAGTTTCTCAATTTGAGAAACTGTGAAATTCGACATTTTTTTTGAACAAAAATTGTGAAATATTCTAATTTCACAATATAGATTCTGTAAAATTTCTCCCTTTTTTTAAGGACAAAAACAAGTTTCACAATTTCATAAATAATGTTTTTGGAAGCTTCAAATTTTCATTTTTTTAAACATAATTTCATATCCAATATTGATATCTTCCAATCTCAACCAAATTTTTTTAAAAATATTACTGTTATAACAAATGGATGTATACAATGAAAGTTATGACATTTTTAAAATTTGAAACTAAAAAAACTAACCAACTTGGTGAGCAACAAGATGAACATGAGTTCCTAAGTTTATAAATTAAGGGCACACATACCCCACTAAATGACGAGTTAATCTGAATCATCACCCAAAAATAACTAATTAACAGGATATCTTAAGTTAATAAAAAGTGTTCATGCCTAATAAACCCAACTCACAGACAACATTAATGAACAAGTCACCATGTATAACTCAACTACATTTTTGTATAGAGAATAGAAACAGCTACAGATTATACAATATCCTTATCTAAGTGGTTTTTTTTATGAATGTCAATAAGAGATTTAATCTACAGTAGTAGCTAGTGATGCTCATTTAAAATGACCACAGGACTCAGAGGGCATGTATGTTTAGGATTGGTAACAAGAACTACAGTATCATTCTAGAGTTCCTTTTTTTTTTTTTTTTTTTGATATTGAAATTACTACTTTAGCCTTATCTACCGGGAGAGGAATGGTTGGGAAGCCACATTAGCTGGAGCATCATTTTAGGGTGGTGTGGATCCTGATAAGGACTGAATACTAACCATTTGATCCCGAATTTTAGAGTAAGGATATTTTGATATTTTTACACACATGTTGCTCTAATTTCTATGTACTTATAATTGAGGGGAGAAAAGGCTATAGCTCTAGATATTATAACTTTCTGGTCATATTACAAACCACAACTAGTTTTTGGAAAGAATCATGTAAATATTGTGTTCATTTATATTTGATCTTTGTTTCTTATTCTTATTCATGTTTGTGTTTTGTGTTCTCACTAATCTTGTTTATTAGGTGTATCAATTCTTAATGCATCAAGACACTTATGATTCATCAATAAGTGTAATGATTTCTTTATTTATCAATAAAGGATTTTTTTTTTTCCGATCAAACCAAAAAAAGAAAAAAAGAAAAAAAAAGAAGACACTTATGGTTCACCATGAGTGGCATCAAAGTGAATGAGCAAAGGCAACACCTTCAGTTACATTTAACACAGCCAAGCTTGATAAACCACTTGTAGTAGTTTCACTTGTAAACTTTGCAACAATTAATCTATGATTTTAATGGTCAAACATTGTAACTGAAGTTAGGAAACAATATAAGAGATTATCATAATAAAACCAATAGAAAAGCAGTGATAGAAAATTCACAATAACAAGCTTCTTTTAGTTTCTCACCCATTATGTTGACTACAATCTGCAGCATGAATAAAGAATGTTTGAACAAGCAATGTTGACCATGCCACAAGCAAACATGTTAGCCTCTGATGCCCCAATTTCTCCATCCTAAATCAGTAAACCTGTTACAAAGACATGCATGAACAAAATTTCATAATGAAACTGTTTTTACAAATCTTAAAAGGAAAATGATTTTTTTTTTTTTTAATAAAACATATATATGTTACCAGCTAGGTGTTTAAGTGTATTTCACGCTGACTATCATGACTAATTGTGAATTTTGATCCTTAAAAAATATTAGAAACCAAAGGAGATTATGACCTTGTTGTAGAGATTTGTACCAGAATTTAAATTAGTTCATGAAGACGGAAAACAAAGGACAGATATCACTAATCAAATAAAAGAGAACAGATAATTTGGTCTGTGGTGAATTTTTCATTTAGGCATTGCATCAAACAGTTGGTGAGCAGAAGCAGAAATTCATGGCAAACCACACATGAATCAGCACAAACCAAACTCAAAAACAGAGAGGCAAATACAATTTCCCATCAAGCAAACACAATGGAACAAAAATCAGACCACTCCCTTTGCATTTTCTTATCATAGATATATATCTCATCAATCTGTGTATGTACGTATACAATAATGCAATTCAATCGTTACTGAATTGCAAGTCCAAAAAAGCTCTGATTTGGGAAATTCAGAGTACAAAGAACTGGAGAAAAATACCTCTGATTTGGGGAATTCAGTGTCGGTAGCGAAGAGCGAGGGTGGGTGTCGATGCTGCATCGGGTTTTTGCTGTTTGCTGATCTTCCTCTTTAATGGTGGTGGACAGTCGCGGAGTTGCTATGGCAGTAGACTGATGTTGAAGAAGATTATGGGTGGTGAACACAACACCCACCTCTTTCTCTGTACTACATCACCTTGAAGAAGGTTATGGGTGATGAGAGAGATCCACCATAGGTGAAGAGAAGAGAGAGAGAGAGAGAGGCTGAAAATAAGGCGTCCGGATCCTCTAGAGTTATTCTCTAGAGTGATCTCCTAAAGTGCCTGATCGGACGGCTGTGAATAAAACTCATCAAAACGACGTCGTTTTGATGAGTATTTTCAGAAAAAAAAAAAAAAAATTCAGATTTAGGGATTTGAAACAACGAAGGTTCCTGGGTTGTGTTCATCACTGTTTCGAAGAGAGAGAGCCTTCCCTCACGGCGGCATCAGCAGCAGCAGAGCGGTGGCTCCTCATCGCCAAGAAGCTCCTCGCCGGCCGTGACCCCGAAAACCCTCGATTTCAAACAAGAAGATGAACAGAAAAAATAAATTATTGGCTTTGATGGGTGCTCCCGAAAACCCTCGATTTCAAACAAGAAGATGAACAGAAAAAATAAATTCTTGGCTTTGATGGGTGCTCAATCTTTTTCACTTTCTTTTCTTTTGTGAGTTTTTGTTTTGGATGAATAGCATTGGTGGGTTGAATGTATGTACTTTTGTTTGAAAAAAGAAAGAATATAGAGAGGGAGGTTGCTAGACTTGTATTCTAGAAACCAGAGGGGGGAAACCAAGATCTCTCTCCTATCTCTCTCTCTTCCAGGGGTAGAAACCAAGATGAGAAATTCTGGGTCTCTCTCAAATGAAGAAATCTGAAGATTTAACAAGTAATTTCATTTCAAATCTCCTAACATTTTGAACCTCAAAATCTCTCACTCTCACTCTCTTTCTTTTCTTTTTTGTTTTTGTTTTTGTGGGTTTGTCACTCACTTTTTCAAGTTTGATTCTCGGAATTGCGAATAAATTTCAACTTTAACTGAGTTTCAGAGATGAAGATCTGTTATTTGCTTTTATTTGTTTGAATTTGTGTCTGGAATTACTGTTGGTGCTATGGTTGTTTGGAGATGGGTTTTGATTTTCTTAGAATTTTGATGGGTTTTGATGGCTTTTCCATTGATGGTCTGAAGAAAAAAGGGTTAAAGAGGAAGAAAGGGTTTTGATAGCTTTTCCATTGATGGTAGTGAACCCAGATCGGAGACGACGATCTGAAATTTTTTTATTTTTTTTTTAATTTCTCTCACCAAAACGACGTCGTTTTGGTGAGGGATTGATCTCAGCCATTGGTCTCATTAGTGGGACAGGTGTCGCGCCTATGTCTTTTACTTTAGGAGATCACTCTAGAGAGATCACTCTAGAGGATCCTCTCGCGAAAATAAGGAGACCAGATTAGTACATCACCAAAATTTTTACATCACCAATAAAGAGAGAGAGAGAGAGAGGGGCAGAAAATAAAGATATATATATATATCTGATCAATCTCTTTCTCTGTACTACATCAAATTTTTTTTGTTGGCAAAAAATTTCAATTCCAACCTCTACATTTCCCTCTCAAACTTTTGGCGACCAAAAGACTAGATTAGTCACAGAAAATGTATTTTCGCCGACAAATTTTTTTGATCGTCAAATCTCAATCAACAACAACTAAAATATTAGTCACTAAAAGTATTAATTTGGCGACTAATTTTTTTTTAGTTGCTGAAAATAAGTTTTTGGCAACTAAATTTTTGGTCGCCAAAAAAAAAAAATTATTTTCATTCGGCAACTAAATAGTTTTAGCAGCCAAAACTCAATATACGTCAACTAAAATATTTTTGGTTGGGGAAAATAAGTTTTTGGCGACTAAAATTTTGATCGCCAATTCCACAACCAACTTATTTTTGATCTTCCGCGACCGACTTATTTTTTGGCAACCAAAATGTGACATTCCGCGACCAAATTTGTAGTTGGTCGCCAAAAGCATACCACTTTCTATTACCAACTCATTTTTTGGTCGCCAAAATATGACCTTTTGCGACCAACTCATATTTGGTCGCCAAAAATAATGATCATTCGCGACTAATTAATATTTGGTCGCCGAAAGGTAACTTTTAGCTACCAACTTTTATATTATCGCGAAAAGTACAAATTCTTGTAGTGTATTGTTCCCCGTATGTTTGTTGGGTTTCTGTGTCCTTTGAGAGTTTCTTTGCATTAATTGTGTGTTGCATTTAATTTTTATTATTATCATTGTAATTAATTGGATTTCATTATAATATCATATATGAATCGATCAAATAATAATAATACATTAATTTGCAATCATATAGCAATATTAACAAGTTGAGGTCTTATAATCTCTATTCTCTTCCCTTCTTTTTGGATATCAATTTCTTCCATCCCCATATCCCATTTTAGCAGGAGCTTCATGTATGGGGTTGTCCTTTTCTAATCTCTCTCTCTCTCTCTCTCTCTCTCTCTCTCTCCGGTTTCTTTCAATATGCGATGAAATAACCAAATGAAAATTATATATGCAAGTGGTAAATAAACATAATAAATTATCGTAGTGGTTTATTAAATGTCATTCTCATAACTCCAATGAAAGATTGATCGATTCAATGTTTCATTAGCTTATAATATGACAAACATTATCAATTCCTTGAAAGTTACATAAATATGAAGCAAATGTTTTTAATTTTTAATTATTTACTGCACGTTGTGAGAGCTTATCGAGATTGGAAAAGCTAGAGACGTTATATCTTGAAGATAACAAGTTCAACAAGAGCATCATTCTATGTTTGAGTTCATTGATATCTCTCAAAAACCTTTCTCTTCTAGGCAACAACTTGGGAGATCCCTTTCTTGCCCGAGGCATGTCTATCTTTACGAGAACTCCCAAAGAGAATATATTATCCATCCTTATCTTATTCATATCTTCACAAGAACTGTTTCAGTGCAAAATTAACAGTGTTGAAAAACTTGGAGATGTTGGATTTAAGCTTTAATAACCTTAGCTCCCTAACAATACAAGGTATGACTTAAGAACGTCCTAGAATCAGTTGAATAGAACTATCCATAAATTTTATATTTATATTTATGAGTTCATGTTTAAGCCATCTGCTACAGATACACAAATATTAAGGCCTCGTTTGGAAACATGTTATTTTAATAATTTTTTTGGGACAAGTATAGCTTACAACAATGGATCAAAAGTACATATGTTTATTTATGAAAAAAACATTTTAAATATTACTCTACCCATAATTAGAATTATTACAGCTTGTTTACACGCTTCCCCATCCAGTTGTTTTTGTTAGCTTAGGCATTTTGAGTTCTAGCCATTGGTATATGTTATACAACATATAAAAATTTTAGAGAATAAATTTTTTAATCTTTAAAAGTGAAAATTTTGTTACAAAAGATATTTAGTTATCAATTTCTATCGTCATGTGGATAGTTGCTAAAAGGTCGTCTAGAAAAATTAAAACAAGACTTTTAGCGACAAAATTTTGAAAATGTCACTAATAAATATGGACAAAATGGTTTAATTCTTGAGACAAAAAATTTGGTCTCAAAAGGATAATAATTCATCACTAATGTCTAATTTTTGTTGCTAAAAATATATTGACACTTTTTGCAATAAAAATATTTGATCCCTAAAAAATAATTTTTTTTCTAAATTTTTGTCTCTAAAACTTTAATCTTTTTGCAGCAATGGTTTTGTTGTGCCAACAGAAGCTCTTATATTACTTTTGCAATTATCAAAAAAAAAAAAAGTAGAGGAAAAATTAAGCACAAATAATAAACACAAAACACAATTATATGGTATACGTTTACCGTCTTTACCCAGCAAAGCTACTACACTACCAAAATACCCAAACAAAATAATACCACTTACAAACCACAACTTAATAGATATGATACCAAGGCATAACCCTTTAACATGCTTTTTTAATACAAAATTTCCATTTGGAGTCGGTTTGCAATTTTGGCCTAAATGTTCTGCTCAAGCAGCACTACTCATTCTTCTTTAGAGAATCAACTCTATTACTCTCACAAGAAATATGCTCTCCCATGAGAGGAGAGCCCCTCAGCCCTCGGGCATATTAAAACCTTGGGCATGCTCAAATTTTTAACTCTAAGCCTCTTTTAGACCAAATTATTATTGCAAAGATTATGAAATTATTGCCGCAAGAATACTTCATAAAAGAAAAACCAACACCTAAAGATAGGAATTTGAGACAATTTCCAACAAGTTCACATAAAGAGAAAGGCCATGAATCAATTAAAGCGAAGAGGATTTGACAAAGGCATTGGACAATGCATGGATTTTAGAGTTTTGTGTCACTTATTGAGCATTTTAATGGCTACTTTTTCCTTTTTGGGCAAATTAAAAATACACTCCCTTAGGTTTGTTTAAAATATGAATTGCCTCCTATGGTTTGGAAAATTACAAATACCTCTCTGTCAGAATTTTTTATTTAACAGAATTAACTGAAAAAATAAAATTTGTAATTGTTCTCCTATACCATAATAAAATTATCTGAATTATTAATTGAAATAAAATTTTAATATCATTAAAAATTGCTAATTAATTTGATGATTTATTAATAAAATGACTTATTTGTTATGAAATTAGAAACCTTAGGGGCATATTGTAATTTCTAGAACTATAGGGGCAATTCGTAATTTAAATAAACCTCAGAGGGTGTGTTTGTAATTTATCCTAGTTGTCAAATCGAGATTCATATCGTGAATCAAAATGACCTCGTACCAAATCGCAAATCAAATCAAATCGAATCGTGAATCGTAAAAATTTGGTCACTGTTTTTAAATTGCTTAAAAACATATATTTACACATTTAGATGTTAAATATGTCATATGAATATGAAATATTTAGACTTAAATCAATGAAAATGTTATTTTGAATGATAATCACGTGGTTTAATAGGTAAAAAATTAACAAAGGTTTCTATGTAAGATCACCATCATATCTTTTTTCTTTTGTAGACAACCATTCTTAATAAAGATAATAACCAAATAGATAAATTATCAATTTCCAAAGTAGTAATAATTAACAACGATATTGATCACTAAAAACTCCATGATCACTAAAATAACAACAAATCATGTATATATGTTGGTTATTTTAGTCTTAAACGCTATTAAAAGTTGTATTATGTCATTTTCACTAAAAAAATGAAAAAAAAGAGTCGAAAATATGTCAGACATAATAATTTCAAAATTTGTATGAATCGTAAAAAGTAAATCGTGTTAGGACCCTTGTTGTCAAATTCCATGGAAAAAACTAAGGTTGTAATCAGTTTTGTAATTTTCCAATTTTGTTCTTCCCGCTCAAGCGGGGAAAGGGCCACTCGAGCGGAGTTTACACACTCGCAGTATTTCGTGTGTCTGCAAAAATACTGAGTACTGTGTTTGTACGCTCGAGCATGGGATCTTTCGCTCGACTGTGAACCCTGTATAGAACAAGCAATATAGAGTCCCCCGCTCGAGCGTCAATTTCCACGCTCAAGCGGACCGCGCAATCTTTGTGCCTATATATTCACGTATTGGTTCTATTCAAGGGTTACTTTTCCTAGATCTTGTTTAAGAGTCTTAGGGTTTTGTTTGAGGTTTCTTCTGAAAGTCTTGTTGAATTTTTCTTGATGATTTGAGTAAGTTCTAAACTTATGATCTAAGATACATACATCAAGGAGTTTGTTACTTCATATTCAAGAGAGTTCTTCTTTGGTGGAATTCGGAGATTCTTGCGTGGAGCATCAAAGGAGTTTGATACTGAGCGTGGTCGTTGATTCGGCATTAGAAGTTGTGGATTCAACTTCATATTGATCAATTTTGAGACGAAGGCTACAGAAGCTTGAAGACAAATTTGATGCATTTGGTAATTTGTTGGTTGTCTTTGTAATCTTTCTTTCTTCAGTAGTGGATTGATTAGTGACGTTTTGCTCGTGGTTTTTTATCACAGTTGAAGGTGTTTCAATTGTGATTTTTCCATGTAAAAATCGTTTATGTCGATTTATTACTTTTTGAAAATAACAATCTAAACCACTTTCGTAAGTGCTTGTTGATTTAGATTGTGTGTTTTGAATAATTGAGAATTAGTGGAATTAAATCTTTATCTAATCACGCATCACTTAGGAATTTCAATTGGTATCAGAGCCAGGTTACTCTTTGTTTTTTTATCAAAACCATAGGAGTGTGATTTTGTGTGATTAGTGATATGGATTCAATTCGTGAAGGTAACTCGACCCATAGACCTCCGTTACTTGATGGTACAAACTATTCTTATTGGAAAGCTAATATGAGAGCGTTTTTAAAATCCATCGATGAGAAAGTTTGGCATTATGTGATCTATGGGTGGAGTGAACCTACTATCACCATTGATGGTATTGAGATTCCCAAACCCCTTGATAAATGGGACACAACCGATTATCAAAACTCGAGTTGGAATAGTAAGGCTCTCAATTCTCTTTTTTGCGCCGTCACACCTGAAGAGTTTCGTCGTATCTGCACGTGTGAGGTAGCAAAAGAGGCTTGGGATATTCTTGAAACGATTCACGAAGGTACTACTTCTGTTAAAAGGTCAAAACTTTAACGTCTCACATCTGCCTTTGAAACTCTTTTCATGCGTGATGATGAGACGTTTGATGATTTCTATGCTAACCTTGGTGACATCGTGAATTCCTGTTTCACACTCGGTGAAAAAATCCCTGAAGCTAAAGTTGTTAGAAAAATTTTGAGGTCATTACCCGAGAGGTTCCAATCAAAAGTGACAGCCATTGAGGAGGCTCAGAATGTTGATACCCTCAAGCTTGATTAGTTGGTTGGAAACTTGTAGACTTATGAAGCCCACCAGATTTATAAGAAAAAACAAAAAGATAGTGTGGCTTTCACTAGTGCTCACGAGATTACTAAAACTCCTGAGACTGAGTTTGATTTAGAGTCTGAGATGACGGCTATGTTTACTAAACAGTTCAAAAAAAAAAAATTAAAGAAAAAGAAGCCTAATTTCAGAGACCTTAACTCAAAAGACGAGTAATGATAAACCCAAAACTTTTCCACCAAAACTTGCTCCAAAAACTGAAAAGAAGATTGTAAAAGGGCAAGGGGTCAAGTGTTATGAATGTCAAGGGTTTGGTCATATTGCCCTTGAATGTCCTTCGAAAAAGAATTAGAAGAAAGTCTACACAGTAACTTGAGATGATGAAAGCGGGTCGGAGCAAGAACCCGAAGAAACTGAATCTGGTGAAGACGGGGATAGTGCTTTCATGGCATTTTGGTCCACTTTCACACAACCTCTTCCAAAACCAGTGGAATTTGCTCGTGGTGAGAATCTGCATCATGCTCCCACATTTGATGGGAATAATTATCTGTATTAGAAGATCAGAATAAGGGCGTTTCTGAGAGCTTTTGATCCAGAAGGCTGGCAAGCCATTGAAGAAGATGTTAAAAGTGCTGACAATCCGAGTAATCAGAAAATCCTGCTTACTATTTGTGGAGCAATTTCTGACGAAGAACAGTAACGGGTTGCTCACTGCACAAAGGCGAAAGATGCATGAGACATTTTGAGCCAATTTCATGAAAGTGTAGAATCATCTTCACCACCATCTATCACCTTTCCTGCCTTAGTTGCTCGACTGAATGAGGTCAAGGAGAATGAGGAGCAAAAAGAAGATGATGAAACATCAGAAGACAACGATGAGATTAATGGTGATGATCTACAACAAGCTTACGAAAAGCTTTACGAGGAATCTCTGAATTTGTCCAAAATCAATGAAAAACTCACTCTCAAGCTTAAAGCATATGAAATCGAGAATGTCAAGCTAAAAAGAGAACTTGTAACAACAAAGCAAAATGTCATCAAGATCTCTAGTGACAGGCAAGACCTATGTGAGAAACTTCTATCCTGTGAAACTGAAAGGAATGAACTCCTGAAAGTGTATTCCACATATGAAGAGAAGCTTGAAAGTCTTGAGATGTCACAAGCGACATTGGAAGAGATGGTCAGTCATAAAGATGAAGAACTCCGAATTGCTAGAGCCACAATTGCCATGTGGAACAAAGGTTCAAAATCATTAGAAGACATCCTCGGCTCTGAACAAATGGGTTGTGACAAAAGTGGGCTCGGCTATGATAATGCAACAGCTCACAAGGAATAGGCCTCTACATCACATGACTTGAAGACTCAAGCAAAGGGAAAACTGAAGGTACACCAGGGTGATCCATTTCTTCATCTACCTAATGGAGGTAAGATCAACAAAAATGAGGTAAAACTTGTTTTCATTTGTCATCATTGTGGTAGGTATGGCCACATTCGTCCTTATTACTTTGAATTGTTTGGTAAGGTGTCTCAAAAGGGTAGAAATTCGAATACTTTTTGGGTTAGGAGACAACCTTACATGTCTAGACGGAATACCAAGATTCATAAGGGTGTTCATAACGCTAAGACATTCACCAAGACCGCCAAACCTGATTCTATTAACAGCAAAAAAATTTAGGTGAGAAAAGATGATTTGACTTGTTTAGTTGTTCACACTGCTCTAAAAGCACGTGACTCACACATGTGGTATTTGGATAGTGGGTGCTCTCGTCACATGTCAGGTGACAAATCCTACTTCACCTCTCTTGAAAAATATGAAGGTGGAATTGTTACCTTTGGAGATGGTGGCACCTCTAGAGTCATTGGTAAGGGCTCTATAAGTGTTGCTGGTCTTCCCAAGCTTGAAAATGCTTTACTTGTTGATGGTCTTAAAGCAAATCTTTTGAGCATTAGTCAAATGTGTGATTTCCACCATGAAGTATTGTTTTCAAAAAATGAACGTGAAATTTTGGATAAAAAGGGAAATACTGTCTTGCATGGGATTCACACATCTGATAACTGCTATGGGATTGTTTCTACTAATGATCTCACTTGTCACTCAGCCATCCTAAGTAACATTGATTTGTGGCATCAAAGATTAGGTCATATGAATTTCAAAGACCTAACTAAGATAGCCAACAAAGAGCTTGTGAGAGGAGTACCTAAATTGGATAAGAATCTGAATCATGTGTGTGGACCATATCAACTAGGGAAACAAACCCATGTCCCTCATAAAAAGGTGAACAATTTTACAACCAAACGTCCTTTTGAATTGGTTCATATGGACTTAATGGGACCTACTCGCACTGAAAGCATTGGAGGTAAAAGATACATTTTTCTAACTGTTGATGATTTTACTCGTTTCTCGTGGGTAAATTTTTTAAAGGAAAAATCTAATACGTTTGATGCTTTCCAAGCCTTAGTCCTTAAAATCCAAAATGAACAGGGTGTTTCCATTTGGCGTATCATTAGAATCCAAACTGATCATGGTCGTGAGTTTGAAAACAGTTCATTTTCGGATTTCTGTGATATGCATGGAATTAAGCATGAATTTTCTGCACCTATTACTCCACAACAAAATGGAGTGGTTGAGAGGAAGAACAGGGTTGTTCAAGAGATGGCTAGGGTCATGCTCCTTAGTAAGAAACTTCCTCCAGAGTTTTGGGCTGAAGCCCTAAATACTGTTGTTTATGTCATAAATCGCATGTATTTAAGGCCTGGCACTTTACAAACTCCTTATGAATTGTGGAAGGGATTGAAACCTAATATAAAATACTTCAAAACTTTTGGGAGTAAGTGTTACATTTTCAAAGATAGAGAGCCTTTGGGAAATTTGACTCCCGAAGTGATGAAGGTATTTTTCTAGGGTATTCAACCACTAGTAGGGCTTTTCGAGTCTATAACTTGCGAACTTTTTCTTTTTTGGAATCAATCAATGTGGTTATAGATGACACAGGTTCTCATACTCCAGCAACAAATAAGGATGAATATGGTGAGTCTCCAATCCTGGATACTGTACCACAAAGTCAAAAAGAAGCTGAGGTCCAAGCACAAGAAGTTGAGACAACACCATCTTCACAAGCAAGTCCGAGTCCAAAGAGTGCACAGAGAGGCACCACTTCTGATGCTTCTGTCACCACAAGTCCTAAGTTCAAACCATCAGCAAGGGTGAAACTGAATCATCCAGCTCAACAGGTGATTGGAAGTGTATCGGATCGAATGAAAACCCGAAGACAAATTCGGGATGAGATATGACATATGTGTTATGTTTCATTAATTGAACTTAAGAATATTAAAGAGGCCTTACTAGATGATAGTTGTGTGATAACCCTGTTCAGTATTATACCAATTGATCTTTGTTATGAATATGATTATGTGTTTGATATGATTTTGAGTGCCATTTATATGAATATATGTAGTTTTGAATGTCTATCTGTTCACCGTAGGAAAATCTATTTGACTTTCTGATTTGGAATTTAAATTGAAGGCCCTATCGGCCATAGAAACCGAAATTGACTACGCCATTGTGATTAGCGTAATTTTTAGAGCCTACGGTGAAATTTAATTGAAAATTTATTCGGATAAAATTAAATAGATTAAATTGATGAAATAGTGCTCAATTAATTAGTATTAAAACAATGTGATTAGAGGAGCTTATATAAAGGGCCAATTACACTCCCATTTTGTTGTTTTGTGGCTCAAATAAGATTTTATACCTTAGAGAGAGAGTGAGGCCGGCTTAGAGAGAGAGAGGGAGCTCAAATTGAAGGTTTGATCAAGAAGCTTGAGAATCTTGAAGATACACTCAAGATTTAACTAGAACTTGTGAAGATTAAAGCTCCTAGGTGAGTAAATTCATGAGTTTGAGCTTGTGATTTTGTGAATTCTAGATTAAATGGTGATCAAGAACATGAATTGAATTGATTATGATGAAAATGAGTTGGTTTTGATAAATGGGAAGTCAATATGCACATGCATGTAGGAGATTGCCATGAATTTGTATGTTTGAGCTTGAAAGACATGATCCATGTTGACTCTTTGATTGAAATTCATGCTTTTGATCATCTCTTCATCATTTGAATTGGGAATGAGAGCTATATCTCACATGCATGTACAATTCATAAGAGTATGAGTTTTGAATACATGGAATTGTTATGTTCGAAATAAGTTTGGTGTAATTTGGGACATGCATGTGATTAATTTATGAAATTGAGCTTCATAATGTAATGAATTTGGTGTTGGATCATGTTAGTAAATGTATATGTGAAGTTTGAGCCATAATATGCAAGATATGTTGAATTGAATATAAGTTTGAAGCTCAAGAACAATTCTAGATTTTCCAGAATTTGGCATGTCCACTCGAGTAGGAAAGGCGCCACTCGAGCTGGAAATACGAGTGCCCAGAAGTCTTGCAGACATGGGTGTCCGCTCGAGCGGGGAGATTCACGCTCGAGCGGGGAGCCATGTAGTGAGACTTTCGGCTCGAGCATCCAAGTTCACACTCGAGCGTAAAAATGAGTCAACCAGTACTTTTGCAGACCGTGAGGGTCCGCTCGAGCGGAGGAACCCACGCTCGAGCGGGGACCCCTGTTTCAGAAATTTTGTAAAGGTGTTTTGTGTTTCATTTTCCGTTCTCTTTCATTTCTGAGCACTCTTAGGCATGCATCGAGCATCATAAATGAATTAGAAGGATAAGAAAGAAGCCTAAGAGAGAGATGTATGAATTAAGAACGGAATGAATCGTTTGTGACCCATTATGTTAATAAAATGTGTAGGGTCAAGCACGAGGGCAAATCCACTGACAGATCACTGTGAGGAATATTTTAGTAAAGATATTTTGAGTATGTTAATTGTCCAATTGCTTATTATAAGTCCTATAAGTTTGTTAATTTGAATTATGGACAAATGTTTGTTATGCTATGTGGTTGGGCCAAAGGCCATTGGATACAATTAATTGGGCCGAAGGCCATTTGACATGAATGGGCCAGAGGCCGTTGGATATAAATGAATGGGCCAGAGGCCGTTGGATATGAATGAATGGCCAATGAATGGGCCAGAGGCCGTCGGATATGAATGAATGGTCAATGAGTGGGCCGGAGGTCGTTGGACATGAATGATTGGGCCAAAGACCGTTTGATACACATGAATGAATCGGGCTCGGGGCTGTTCGTTTAAGAATAAAGTGGGCCAGAGGCCGTTTGATATGTTCAGGCTTGAATCGCCTAATGTACTGAATAATACACGAAGTAGAATACTAGATGGGCTCAAGGCCGTTTGATATATATAAATCTCATTCGTGTACTTTCTTTATTTGATATTATTCACTAGGCTTTCACTCACGCTCATTCATTCTGTATGTAGGTGAGCCAAGAGATGTCCAAACCCAGCCTTGGTGAAGTATGTGAGAAACAGTCAAGGTTTTGAGGAGTCAGCCCAACGTCTCAAGCACGAGACTGTCTTCGCCTCTTTTGTTCTTTTGTTATAGTTTGGTTATGTTGACAAAAACATTGAACTACTTTTGTATATAAACTTTGGGTTTGACTGACTTAGACTTGAATGATCCTGTATGTAAAGTTTATATGTTAACTTCCCTTTGATGTGAGTTATTAACGAATACTTATGTGAAAAGTTATGATGTGCATATAAGCACAGCTCTATGGACAAAGTTTTAAATTTGCTTCCGTTTGGTCCATTTACTCTGATGAGTTATGTCTTTTATGGTTTGAGGCCGTAGGTAATCTCTCGATTACTGGCCGTTTATGTCCTTAACTCGTAGGGGCGGGTTTGGGTCATGATAGAGTGGTATCAGAGCACGAGTTAATAACTCACACACTTGTCCAAATGAGCAATAAGTGTCTAGAAAGGATCTAGGATGCATTCACGTGATAAGTATGAATTTGAAAGCATCAAGAATACACTTAGGCCTCGTTTGGGAACAGGCTATTTAAGTAATTTTTTGACTTTTTACGAAAAGATGTGCAGAAAAGTAGAGAGGTGATGTGACAACTTTTAGCAACTTTTTGGCTTTTTGACTAAAATAGCCACTCCCCAAACGAGGCCTTAATTGTTGTAATGTGAACGATTATGTGTTATAAGTTTGTGATTTGCTTGCATTGCAAATTATTTGAATATGTATGCTCTTTAGTATATGCATACCTGTGAATCTTTTGTATAAAGTATAATGCAAGTTTAATCAGATGGTGAGAACAATAGGTGATGAGATAGAGGAGTCTTCTACTGCCAGAATGGATAGAATGGAAAGATTGCTTCAGGAAATGGCAGAAACATTAAGGCAACAACAACAGTGGCAACAATAATGGCAACAACCGCATCCTCCACCTCCGGCACCGCCTGTGCCAGACTTACAGGATGATGACTAGATAATAGCTCTCACCAAAGAGTTTAAGAAAATGAAACCACCACAGTTTCATGGGGGATTAGATCCGTTGAAAGCCGAAGCATGGGTTCTCGGCATTGAAAAGCTGTTTGAGGTGTTTCCTTGTTCAGAGACACATAAAGTACTTCTGGCCACTTTTATGCTGGAAGACGAAGCAAGAAGATGGTAGATGTTAATGCGTGAGAATCATAAAGACCTTGATTGGGTGAAATTCCTGGAAGTTTTCTATGATAAGTACTTCCCCCAATGTATCCGTGATAGGAAAGTATCGGAGTTCATGGAACTTAAACAAGATAGCATGACAGTGGCTGAGTATGAGGCCAAATTCACTGAGTTGGCCAAGTTTGCACCACATGTGATCGATATTGACTACAAGAAAGCAAGACATTTTGAAGGTGGGCTTCGAAGCGACATTCTAGAAAGCGTAAATGTCCTAAAGCTGGAAACCTATATTGGGGTGCTAGACTGGGCCATAATATCAGAAGGTAACATAGCTAAACAGACTAAACCAACGACAGACTGGAAAGGTAGTAAGAGACGAGGCTTCTTTTCAAAGAAGAAATTTTTGAAGAAGCAGAATACAGGCTCCTCGAGTACTTCTAATTCTTCCCGAAATACATCCCCAATGTGTAATATTTGTAGTAAAAGGCATCGTGGGGTTTGTTACTGTGTCTCAGGAACCTGTTTTAAATGTGGTAAACAAGGGCATATGGCCAGAGATTATAATCAGAACAGTGGAAAATTAGCTGCTAGCTCAACGGCATCAATTCCAAAACCGGGAAATACTATGAGATCTACTACCACTGGAGATACCGTGAGGCAAGGGAGAGTTTTTGAGCTTATTCTGGGTGATACACGGAATGCTAACGCAGTTGTCTCAAGTACTATTTCTATATGTAATCATGATGTTTTTGTGTTAATTGACTCCGGATCAACACACTCTTTCGTAACATATGCATTTGCATCTAGACCGAGTAGGCCTCTAGAATTATTGTCGTATCTGCTATGTGTATCTGCTCCATCTGGAGAATCTGTATTGTGTGAATCTATATATCGTTTTTGTGACATGCGAATTGGGAATGCTATTCTGTATGTAGATTTGTTGCCTTTGAACTTTAGGCACTTTGATATAATTCTGGGCATGGATTGGTTAACTAAATATTGTGCCACCATTGATTGTGTAACAAAACGGGTTGTGTTTAGACCACCAGAACAGGAAGAAATTGTGTTTGTGGGTAACGGGGTAGTACCTCCACCTTATTTAATATCTGTAATGAAGGCATGTAAACTAATCAGGAAAGGGTGCCAGGGTTATTTGTGTTATGTGTTGTCTGAACAATCTGTGAATGTTGAATTGAACAGTATCCATATTGTTAGAGAATTTCCAGATGTGTTTCCAAATGAATTACCAAGAGAATTGGTGGATAGGGAGATAGAGTTTACTATTGAAATTATGCCAGGCACCCAGCCTATTTCTAAAACTCCCTACAGAATGGCTACTGCTGAAATGAAAGAACTGAAAGAACAGTTGTAAGACCTGCTTGATAAAGGGTTTATCCGACCTAGTACTTCACCATAGGGTGCACCAGTGTTATTTGTGAAAAAGAAAGATGCAACCTTGCGTTTGTGCATCAACTACCGAGAATCGAACAAGGTAACAATAAAGAATAAATACCCCCTACCTCGTATTGATGACCTGTTTAACCAGTTGCAGGGATCACAAGTGTTTTCCAAAATTGATTTGAGATCCGGGTACCACTAGTTAAAAGCAAAGGCAGAATATGTTGAGAAAACCCCATTCAGAACGAGGTATGGTCATTTTGAATTTCTTGTTATGACATTTGGAGTGACTAATGCTCCAGCAACGTTTATGGACTTAATGAACCGAATTTTTAAAACCTACCTTGACGAATATGTTATGGTTTTTATTGATGACATTTTGATATACTCTAAGAATAGACTTGAACATGAACATCATTTGAGAATTGTCCTGCAAACACTTAGAGAAAATAAATTATTTGCTAAACTAAAGAAATGAGAGTTTTGGTTGGAGGAAGTTATTTTCTTAGGGCATGTTATCAACAAAGAGGGGATTTAGTGGACCCACAGAAAATAGAGGCAATTGTGAATTGGCCTGCACCGACAAATGTAACAGAGGTCCGCAGTTTCATGAGCTTAGTCGGGTATTACAAGAGGTTTGTGAAAGACTTTTCAAGGATAGCTGTACCTCTTATCCAACTGACACGCAAAGGGCAACCATTTGAATGGAATGACGAAAGAGAATCTTCCTTTCATGAACTGAAAACGAGATTGACCACTGCACCATTGTTGACATTGCCCACAGGTACGGAAAACTTTGCAATTTTCAGTGATGCATCTTATAAAGGTTTGGGTTGTGTAATAATGCAGAATGGAAAGGTAATTGCCTACGTCTCTCGGCAGTTGAGGCCACATTAGAAGAACTACCTAACACATGACTTAGAATTGGCCACAGTCGTGTTTGCTTTGAAAATTTGGCAACACTATTTGTATGGAGCAAAATGTGAAGTCTACACAGATCACAAAAGTCTAAAGTAATTCTTTACGCAGAAAGAGCTAAATATGCGGCATAGAAGATGGCTTGAATTGATAAAGGATTATGATCTTGAAATCCAATATCACCTTGGGAAAGCTAATACAGTTGCTGATGCCCTAAGCAGAAAGTCGATGGAGAGTATGGCTTGGTTGCTTACTGAACAGAAAGAGATCTTGCAAGAATTTGAGAAGTTTGAAATCAAAGTGGTATTGTGTGAACAGGGCGGATTGATAGCCGCTATTTCAGCCGAACCGGCAATCATTGAAGAGATTAAGCAGAGACAAAAAGAGGATGAGTTCCTCAAGAAAGTGATTGATGAATTTGAGACAAGTCCGAAAGGAGAGTTCAGCATCGAAGGCGAAAGGTTGAGATTTCGAAACCAAATGTATATCCCAAATATTCCGGAACTAAAGAAAAAGGTTTTAGATGAAGCCCATAAATCAGTGTTTGCTATGCATCCAGGCAATAACAAAATGTATTGGGATTTGAAACAAAGCTATTGGTGGCCTAAAATGAAGAAAGAAATTGCAAAGTATATGTCCAAATGTCTTCAATGTCAGCAAGTAAAAACTGAACATCAGAAACCGGGCGGTCTACTTCAACCCCTCTCTATTCCTGAATAGAAGTGGGAGCATGTGACTATGGATTTTGTTGTTGGTCTGCCTCGGACTCTTCGAGGTATGGATTCTGTTTGGGTTGTGGTTGATAGACTGACTAAATCTGTACATTTTTTACCTGTTAGAACTACATTTGATGCTTATAGACTGGCTACTATTTATGTTGATGAGATTGTTCGTTTACACGGAGTTCCGGTATCTATTGTGTCGGATAGAGATCCGAAATTTGTATCTAGATTGTGGAAGAGTTTACAGAAAGCTATGGGGATAGAACTGAGGTTTAGTAGCGCATTCCACCTACAGACAGACAGACAATCGGAACGGATAATACAGACTTTGGAAGATATGCTAAGGATGTATGCCTTGGACTTTCAAGGGAGTTAGGAAGATTATTTGCCACTGGCAGAGTTTGCATACAATAACAGCTTCCACTCCAGTATCGGTATGGCACCATACGAGGCTTTGTATGGTAGAAGGTGTAGATCACTAATCTGTTGGACAGAAGTCGGGGATAGAGCTCTTCTTGGGCCTGAAATTGTGCAAGACACTTCCAAGAAAATCAAAACCATTCAGCAAAGGCTCAAAACAGCTCAGGACCGACAAAAGAATTATGCAGATGTTCGAAGAAGACCTCTCGAGTATGAGGTCAGTGACTATGTGTTTATTCGTGTGACTCCGATGAAAGGCCAAGTCAGGTTTGGAAAAAGGGGTAAGTTGTCGTCCTATTACATTGGGCCGTTTCAAATTCTGGAAAGACTTGGTCCGGTTGCGTATAGAGTTGCTTTGCCACCTGGATTTGAACAAATCCATAATGTGTTTCATGTGTCAATGTTAAGGGGTTATCTCCGAGATCCCCTTCACGCGATTGATTATCATCGGATAGCCCTTGATGAGAATATGGAATACGCGGAATGGCCGGAACGAATCATTGACCGGCAAGTGAAACAATTGAGAAGCAAGTCCATCCCAATGGTGAAAGTGGAATGGAAAGAACACTATGGGACGGATGCCACATGGGAAAAAGAGGACGACATGCGACTACGCTATCCATATTTGTTTCCCTACGAAGGTAAAATAAGTTTGGAGGACCAAACTTCCTAAAGAAGGGAAGACTGTGATAACCCTGTTCAGTATTATACTAATTGATCTTTGTTATGAATATGATTATGTGTTTGATATGATTTTGAGTGCCATTTATATGAATATATGTGGTTTTGAATGTCTATCTGTTCACCGTAGGAAAATCTGTTTGACTTTCTGATTTGGAATTTAAATTGAAGGCCCTATCGGCCACAGAAACTGAAATTGACTACGCCATTGTGATTAGCGTAATTTTTAGAGCCTACGGTGAAATTTAATTGAAAATTTATTCGGATCAAATTAAATAGATTAAATTGATGAAATAGTGCTCAATTAATTAGTATCAAAACAATGTGATTAGAGGAGCTTATATAAAGGGCCAATTACACTCTCATTTTGTTGTTTTGAGGCTCAAATCAGATTTTATACCTTAGAAAGAGAGTGAGGCCGGCTTAGAGAGAGAGGGAGCTCAAATTGAAGGTTTGATCAAGAAGCTTGAGAATCTTGAAGATACACTCAAGATTTAACTAGAATTTGTGAAGATTAAAGCTCCTAGGTGAGTAAATTCATGAGTTTGAGCTTGCGATTTTGTGAATTCTAGATTAAATGGTGATCAAGAACATGAATTGAATTGATTATAATGAAAATGAGTTGGTTTTGATAAATTGGAAGTCAATATACACATGTATGTAGGAGATTGCCATGAATTTGTATGTTTGAGCTTGAAAGACATGATCCATGTTGAATCTTTAATTGAAGTTCATGCTTTTGATCATCTCTTCATCATTTGAATTGGAAATGAGAGCTATATCTCACATGCATGTACAATTCATAAGAGTATGAGTTGTGAATACATGAAATTGTTATGTTGGAAATAAGTTTGGTGTAATTTGGGACATGCATGTGATTAATTTATGAAATTGAGCTTCATAATATAATGAATTTAGTGTTGGATCATGTTAGTAAATGTATATGTGAAGTTTGAGCCATAATATGCAAGATATGTTGAATTGAATATAAGTTTGAAGCTCAAGAACAATTCTGGATTTTCTAGAATTTGGCATGTCTGCTCGAGCGGGAAAGGTGCCGCTCGAGCTGGAAATACGAGCTCCCAGAAGTTTTGCAGACATGGGTGTCTGCTCGAGCGGGGAGATTCACGCTCGAGCAGGGAGCCATGTAGTGAGACTTTTAGCTTGAGCGCAAAAATGAGGCAACCAGTACTTTTGCAGACCGTGAGGGTCCGTTCGAGTGGAGGAATCCATGCTCGAGCGGGGACCCTTATTTTAGAAATTTTGTAAAGGTGTTCTGTGTTTCATTTTCCATTCTCTTTCATTTCTGAGCACTCTTAGGCATGCATCGAGCATCATAAATGAATTAGAAGGATAAAAAAGAAGCCTAAGAGAGAGATGTATGAATTAAGAACGTAATGAATCGTTTGTGACCCATTTAATTCATGAAATGTGTAGGGTCAAGCACAAGGGCAAATCCATTGGCAGATCACTGTGAGTAATATTTTAGTAAAGATATTTTGAGTATGTTAATTGTCCAATTGCTTATTATAAGTCCTATAAGTTTGTTAATTTGAATTATGGACAAATGTTTGTTATGCCATGTGGTTGGACCAAAGGCCGTCGGATACAATTGATTGGGCTGAAGGCCATTTGACATGAATAGGCCAGAGGCCATTGGATATGAATGAATGGGCTAATGAATGGGCCAGAGGCCGTTGGATATGAATGAATGGGCCAGAGGTCGTTGGATATGAATGAAAGGACCAATGGATGGGCCAGAGGTCGTTGGATATGAATGAATGGCCAATGAATGGGCCAGAGGCCGTCGGATATGAATGAATGGTCAATGAGTGGACCGGAGGCCGTTGGACATGAATGATTTTGTTGGAACAATCTTCTGTGTAAATAAAATAACTTGAAATAATTCAAACAAAATAAATAAATAACATACCGAATTTAATTCATTGAACCGAATAAATAATTTAAGACCAAGTCAAGTGTGTGACACTCTGTCCTTAAGACAGATTCGCCCCGCTACAGTACTTACGGTTGAGTGGCGTCTATCTCCCAGGATACAATGATCTTCACAAATTGTAGTAGTACTCCAAACAATTTGTTCGGCGAACCAAACCTGTGTTCTAATTCTCTGAATATTTATTCCTAAAACTAAATATGAGGAATAATGCACTAAAAGAAATGGACAGCAAAGGGACCAAATTTTAGACTGAATTTTCTGAATTTTTCCAAGTCCTCAGACTGCTGGAATAAGATCTATATATATAGGCAAAAAATGAGACAACCGAACAGGCGCAACCTTTTAAGTAACCAAACAGTTATGGACTGTTGGACTGTTGCACAATGAATACAAATATTCAAAAAAGTTGACCGTTAGTGGAAGTTGTCCAAAACCTATGAACAGGTGCATTTGAAAATTGAATCTGTTAAAGAACAAATTTTCAAACATAAAGGATCCGAAGTTGACCAAGTCAAACCTGTAGGTAATTTGTTATTTAAACTATTTCAAATATATGTATATATATTAAACTAATTATATATATATATTAAATTATTGAAATAGTTAAATAAATAAATGAAGAGGTACAAATTTTAGGAAATTTTTAAGGAATCTAAAATTTGAATTTAGAATTAAATTAAATTCTCACAATTACAAGTTTTAGGAAACTACTTAGGAACCCAAAATTTGAATTTAGAATTAAATTAAATTCCCACAATAATTTTTTATTGAAAAAATTCAAATGAATTTTATCTAAAAAATTAATGTTAGACCCGAAAACGACATCAACTTTCCATTCACTCATAAATGGTTTTGACATTCTGTCTTCACTGTGTGACTTGCCACGCGGCAAGGAACACTTCACTTCTTCGGACCCGCCCCAAAATACGTTTGGGGCCCACTCTATTTTGGGCTCAAAGTCGGCCCTAAATATTCCTTATATAAACCAATTTTCCAACAATCCCCCACATGAATGGAATTTGACGGAGAGAAAATGCAACAACATGATCTAAATACAGAGAGTACAAAAATTGGAAATATCCTGCAAAGGATAGGTAGCTTTTGGCTTTGAACCTTCCCTTGTGAGACACTATCGGATTTACTAGCTAACCAGTGAGCATGATGTCTTGAACTGTTCAGCCGTTTGTGTAAACCAAGACAATAGAACTCACACAGATTATCTCCAAACACAGTTTAGTTCTCACTATTGTGTTCATTTTGGCCCTGAACAACCTGGTCTTCGTGAGTGCTCTAGAGAATTGTAGCCCTTCACAAATCTCACAGAACCGGTCTAGTTCACACTTACATAGGTGATTCTTATGAAGAGTATCCTGCCATACTCCACTAGGTTTACCTAGATATAAAAATCATTAAAAGTTTTAATTAACCTAAAACACTGCAGACATCACTATTTCATCATAGAAATGGGTAGGAGTTGGACTCCACAGTGATCCTTCTAAGTCAATCACAACTCGGTTGTCCCTTTGAACCTAGATCTTGGGATCCCCAGTCAACTAGGTTGGGTTGCCGTTGTGGTAACTCTTATTTAATAGGCTTAAGTCCCATTCCCCTCGATGAATTCTCAACTAACTCTCTTGCTAACCCTTTGGTTTGTGGATCCGCTATGTTGTCTTTAGACTTAACATATTCTATGGAAATAATTCCATTAGAGAGTAATTGTCTTACGGTGTTATGTCGACGACGAATGTGTCGTGATTTACCGTTATACATATGACTATGTACTCTACCTATAGATTATTGACTATCGCAATGTATGTATATAGCAGACACCGGTTTTGGCCATATTGGAATATCTTCAAGGAAGTGGCGAAGCCATTCTGCCTCTTCCCCAGCTTTGTCTAACGCTATGAATTCAGATTCCATAGTAGACCTAGCAATATAAGTCTGTTTGGAAGATTTCCAAGATACAGCCGCACTACCAAGAGTAAAGACATACCCACTGGTAGACTTCGAGTCTTTAGTATCCGATATCCAATTTGCATCACAGTACCCTTCAAGTACTACTGGATATCTAGTATAATTAAGCCCAATGTTACGAGTAAATCGAAGATATCTTAGAACCCTTATAATTGCTTTCCAGTGTTCTACTCCCGGATTACTCGTATATCTACTTAATTTACTTACTGCATAAGCTATATCTGGGCGAGTGCAGTTCATCAAGTACATTAAGCTTCCAATAATTTGGGCATGCTCTAATTGAGAAATACTTTCTTGTACATTCTTAGAAAGATACAAATTAACATCTACAGGAGTTCTAGCAGGATGATCATCTTTGCTGAATTTGTTAAGTATTTTTTCAATGTAATGAGATTGTGACAAAGTATAACCTTCTGATGTTTTGGTAATTTTCATACCAAGAATTACATCAGCAATGCCCATGTCTTTCATGTCAAAATGTTTATTCAACATTTTCTTGGTAGTTTTAATCATATCATTATTACTACCTATGATGAGCATATCATCTACATAAAGACATACAATGACATAACCTTTGTCTGTGTTTTTAATATAAACACATTTGTCACACTCATTAATTTTAAAATCATTTGACATCATTGCCTTGTCAAATTTCTCATGCCATTGCTTTGGCGCTTGTTTTAAACCATATAATGATTTAACCAATTTACACACTTTTTTTTCTTTCCCTGGAACAGAAAACCCTTCTGGTTGTTCCATGTAAATGTCTTCATTTAACTCACCATTTAAGAAAGCGGTTTTAACATCCATTTGATGAATTTCTAGATTGTATAGAGATGCAATGGCAATTAGCATTCTAATGGATGTTATTATAGTAACCGGTGAGTATGTGTCAAAGTAATCTAGACCTTCTTTTTGTCTAAAACCTATGACTACAAGTCTTGCCTTGTATTTGTCTATTGATCCATCCGCTTTTAATTTTCTTTTGAAAATCCACTTGTACCTAAGAGGTTTACAACCTGGTGGCAAGTTCACTAATTCCCAAGTGTGATTTTGCAAGATGGATTCAACTTCACTGTTCACAGCTTCTTTCCATAAAGGAGTTTCAGGACTGGACATAGCCTCTTTAAAAGTTAAAGGCTCATTTTCTAACAAAAACGTTAGGAAATCTGGACCAAAAGATTTTGAGGTTCTAGCACGTTTACTACGCCTAGGTTCCTCTTTCTCATTTTGATCTAACTCTTGCTCTTGATCATGTTCTTGATTATTACTAGTAATAGCATCAAAAGATCTCTTATTATTACTAGTCTCTTGTCCAGTCTTATTTGGAAATACATGTTCAAAGAATGATGCATTTCGAGACTCAATAATAGTATTTACATGCATTTCGGAATGTTCTGATTTATGAATCAAAAACCGATATGCACTACTATTCTTGGCATGACCAATGAAAATGCAATCAATGGTCTTAGGACCTATCTTAGTCTTTTTAAGACTAGGAATAGCCACTTTAGCCAAACACCCCCACACTTTTAAGTATTTGTAGGATGGTACTCTTCCATGCCACAATTCATAAGGTGTTTGATTTATTTTCTTTCAGGGTACTTTATTTAAAATATAATTAGCAGAAAGTATTGCTTCCCCCCACAAGTTCTGAGGTAATCCAGAACTGATCAACATAGCATTTATCATTTCTTTTAAAGTCCTATTTTTCCTTTCAGCAATTCCATTTTGCTGAGGTGAGTAAGGAGCGGTGGTTTGATGAATTATTTCATGTTCTTTACAAAATTCACCAAAAGGTGATTCATATTCACCACCTTTATCACTTCTAAGTTTCTTGATTTTCTTACCAAGTTGATTTTCAACTTCAATCTTATATTGAATGAAAGTTTCCAAAGCTTCATCCTTGATTCGAATTAAATAAACATAACTATATCTAGTATAGTCATCTATAAAAGTGATTACATACTTTTTCCCACCTCTGGTTTGAATTGATTTAAAATCACAAATGTCACTATGAATTAATTCAAGTGGTTCCGTACTTCTTTCAATTGAATGAAAAGGAGTTTTAGGTAATTTTGCTTCAACACAAATTTCACATTTATGATTTGGATCAATGTCAAATTTAGGTAAACATTCCATATTAATTAATCTACGCAAAGATCCATAATTAACATGTCCTAGTCTACCATGCCATAAATTTGAAGACTCAAGCAAGTAAGAAGAAGATGTAGTATTATTAATAACTGAGGGTACAACGGTCATTACATTTAACTTGAAAAGACCATCAGACATGTAACCTTTTCCTACATACATCCCATTCTTAGTAAGTACAAATTTATCACTCTCAAATACTAGCCTAAACCCATTCTTACTCAACAAAGATCCGGAAACAAGATTCTTGCGAATGTCCAGTACATGCAGCACATTGTTAAGAGTGAGTTCCTTTCCAGCTGTCATCTTGAGTATAATCTTTCCTTGTCCTTCAACTTTGGAAGTTGAGGAGTTGCCCATAAACAGTTGTTCACCATTGTCCACTGTAGAATAAGATGTGAACATCTTTTTGTCGGCACAAATATGACGAGTAGCACCAGTGTCCACCCACCATTCTTTTTAGGATTTCCGACAAGATTTGCCTCCGAAACAACTGCAGAAAGATTGATGTCATCGACACCATTGGAAATATTGTCCACTTCGGTCATATGGGCTTGAGCGGGCTTCTTGCTTGTTCTTCTTTTGCTTTTGCCTTTGCTACGGCAATTTTTGGCCCGATGTCCCTCTTTGTCACAGATGTAACATTTGCCATTAAACTTGTACTTTTTATTATCCCCCCCTTTAGAGCCTTGTGATGAACTTTCTCCAGAAGACTTTCGTTTCTTGGGTTTTGAAGCATGTTCCACCATATTTGCCTTAGACTCCATAGGATTCTTACCAGCTCACTTTTCAGAATTACGGTTGTCCTCCTCAATCCTCAAACGCACAATTAACTCATCCATAGAAATTTCTTTGCGCTTGTGTTTAAGGTAGTTCTTGAATTCCTTCCAGCCTTTGGATAATTTTTCAATTAAGGCTGCAACTTGGAATGATTCACTGAGAGACATGCCTTCTGTGTGAATGTCATGCAAAATGAGTTGGAAATCTTGAGCTTGGCTGATCACAGTTTTTGAATCAACCATTACAAAATCCAAGAATCTGCCAACCACAAATTTCTTTGAGCTAGCATCTTCCGTTTGTATTTTTTCTCCAACGATTCCCAAAGTTCCTTTGCTGTCTTGATTGGACTGTAGACGTTGTACAATGTGTTGTCAAGTCCGTTCAAGATGTAGTTCCGGCAAAGGAAATCGGCATGTTTCCAAGCATCAACTGCAGCAACCACTTGCCGGTCGGTTTCATTCTCTTTCAGGATAGGAGCATCCTCACGGAGGAAGCGAGCCAGGTTCAGAGTTGTAAGATAGAACAACATTTTCTGTTGCCATCTTTTAAAGTCAGTTCCTGAGAACTTCTCTGGCTTTTCACCGTGATTTACCGGTACTGTCATCACAGGAGAGGGGGTTGGTGCAATCGCAGCTACGACAGTAGTACTTGTTTGGGCATTTGTTTTAGTAGCCATCAATTCTAATTTATAAAACAAAATTAGAATTAGAATTTACACTATACAAAAAATTAAACCAAATGCACAGAATTAAATTCTGTAAAAATAAAAAAAACAAGAATGTAACTTTTATTTTCCAATTAATTTGAAAATAAAATAAAATTTTATTTAAATAAATTAATTCCACACAGAAAATAAAAGAAATAAAAACTATAACTTTTATTTTTCAATTAATTTGGAAATAAAATAAAATTTTATTTAACCAAAATAATTTCACACAGAAAAATAAATTCTGTAAAATAAAATAAATAAGAATATAAATTTTATTTTTCAATTAATTTGAAAATAAAATAAAATTTATTTAACCAAATTAATTTTACACAAGAAATTAAATTCTATAAAATAAAAGAAATAAAAATAAAAATTTTATTTTTTCAATTAATTTGGAAATAAAATAAAATTTTATTTAACCAAATTAATTTCACACAGAAATTTAAAACTCTTGTTATACTCCAATAATTAAAATACTGAAAATAGAATTTTAATTAATGAAAACTCAGAAAATAATTTGTAAAAAGCCAAAATTAATTTTCTGACAAAATTCCACAAAAATATATTCTGAATTGTTAATGACACCAGTATCGTACTACTAGTTGTTGTCAAAGAAAAGAGACAGTATATTACTATTATCTGTCAAATAGCATATAACCACTATTTGTTTTTCCAACCAGAATATTATTTTGTAAATCTACAGAAAATAATTTTCTTTCGAAATTATTTACGAAGAAAGAAAAAGGGAAACAAACGAAAAAATCTGTAAACAGAATAATTCAAATCTGGCTTAAGATTGTTGGAACAATCTTCTGTGTAAATAAAATAACTTGAAATAATTCAAACAAAATAAATAAATAACATACCGAATTTAATTCGTTGAACCGAATAAATAATTTAAGACCAAGTCAAGTGTGTGACACTCTGTCCTTAAGACAGATTCGCCCCGCTACGGTACTTACGGTTGAGTGGCATCTATCTCCCAAGATATAATGATCTTCACAAATTGTAGTAGTACTCCAAACAATTTGTTCGGCGAACCAAACCTGTGTTTTAACTCTCTAAATATTTATTCCTAAAACTAAATATGAGGAATAATGCACTAAAAGAAATGGACAGCAAAGGGACCAAATTTCAGACTGAATTTTCAGAAATTTTCCAAGTCCTCAGACTGCTGGAATAAGATCTATATAAATAGGCAAAAAATGAGACAACCGAACAGGTGCAACCTTTTAAGTAACCAAACAGTTATGGACTGTTGGACTGTTGCACAATGAATACAAATATTCAAAAAAGTTGACCGTTAGTGGAAGTTGTCCAAAACCTATGAACAGGTGCATTTGAAAATTGAATCTGTTAAAGAACAAATTTTCAAACATAAAGGATCCGAAGTTGACCAAGTCAAACCTGTAGGTAATTTGTTATTTAAACTATTTCAAAAATATATATATATATATATATTAAACAAATTAAATATATATATATATACTAAATTATTGAAATAGTTAAATAAATAAATGAAGAGGTACAAATTTTAGGAAATTTTTAAGGAATCTAAAATTTGAATTTAGAATTAAATTAAATTCCCACAATTACAAGTTTTAGGAAACCACTTAGGAACCCAAAATTTAAATTTAGAATTAAATTAAATTCCCACAATAATTTTTTATTGAAAAAATTCAAATGAATTTTATCTAAAAAATTAATGTTAGACCTGAAAATGACGTCAACTTCCCATTCACTCATAAATGGTTTTGACGTTCCGTCTTCACTGTGTGACTTGCTACGCGGCAAGGAACACTTCACTTCTTCGCACCCGCCCCAAAATACGTTTGGGGCCCACTCTATTTTGGGCTCAAAGTCGGCCCTAAATATGCCTTATATAAACCAATTTTCCAACAGATTGGGCCAAAGGCCGTTTGATACACATGAATGAATCGGGCTCGAGGCCGTTCGTTTAAGAATAAAGTGGGCCAGAGGCCGTTTGATATTTTCAGGCTTGAATCGCCTAATGTACTGAATAATACACGAAGTAGAATATTAGATGGGCTCAAGGCCGTTTGATATATGTAAATCTCATTCGTGTACTTTCTTTATTTGATATTATTCACTGGGCTTTCGCTCACGCTTATTCATTCTGTATGTAGGTGAGCCAGGAGATATCCAAACCCAGCCTCAGTGAAATATGTGAGAAACAATCAAGGTTTTGAGGAGTCAGCCCAACGTCTCACGCACGAGATTGTCTTCGCCTCTTTTGTTCTTTTGTTATAGTTTGGTTATGTTGGCGAAAACATTGAACTACTTTTGTATATAAACTTTTGGTTTGACTGACTTAGACTTGAATGATCATGTATGTACAGTTTATATGTTAACTTCCCTTTGATGTGAGTTATTAACGAATACTTATGTGAAAAGTTATGATGTGCATATAAGCACAGCTCTATGGATAAAGTTTTAAATTTGCTTCCGTTTGGCCCCTTTACTCTGATGAGTTATGTCTTATATGGTTTGAGGCCGTAGGTAATCTCTTGATTATTGGCCAGTTATGTCCTTAACCCATAGGGGCGGGTTCGGGTCATGACAAGTTGGGTGAATGCTATGTATGAAGAATTAGGCCAATTTGAACGTAACAATGTTTGGACTCTAGTTCCCAGACCTAGAGACATGAATGTGATAGGTACCAAGTGGATCTTTAAAAATAAATCTGGCGAGAATGGTACTGTGGTTAGAAATAAAGCAAGGTTGGTTGCTCAAGGCTACACACAAGTAGAGGGTGTTGACTATGATAAGACGTTTGCCCCAGTTGCATATCTCGAATCTATTCATATTTTACTTAGTGTTGCATGTTTTCTTGGCTTCAAATTGTATCAAATGGATGTGAAAAGTGCCTTTCTGAATGGGTACTAGAAAAGGCTTATGTTGAGCAACCATAAGGGTTTGAGGACCCTAAATGTCCAAATCATGTCTATAAGTTAGACAAGGCTTTGTATAGATTGAAACAAGCTCCTCGAGCTTGGTATGATAGACTTACTACATTTCTTCTTGATAATGACTTTCAAAGGGGTAGTGTGGATAAGACTTTATTTGTGAAACATACTAAGTCTCATATTCTTGTTGCTCAGATTTATGTTGATGATATTGTGTTTGGATCCACTGCTGAGCATCTTGTGAAATATTTTTCGGATTACATGACACATGAGTTTGAGATCAGCATGATAGGAGAGTTGTCTTATTTTTTGGGTCTACAAATTAAACAGTCTCTTTCGGGTATGTTTGTTTCTCAGACTAAGTGCCAAAAATCTTATGTCAAAGTTTGGTCTTGAGTCTGCAAAACATGCACGCACTCCCATGAGTACCAGTCTTCACCTTTCCAAAGATTCCTCTAGTATTGATGTTGATCCTACCCTTTATAGGAGTATGATAGGGAGTCTTCTTTACCTCACAGCCAGTCGTTCTGATATTGCTTTCAGTGTAGGTGTCTGTGCTCGTTACTAAGCCAATCCTAAAGAGTCTCATCTTCTTGCTGTCAAACGCATCATAAAATATGTTAATGAGACATTGGGGTATGGGGTTTGGTTTTCTACTGAAACTACAGCTGAAATTACTAGTTTTTCTGATGCCGATTGGGTAGGGTGTGCTGATGATAGGAAGAGTACATCCAGGGGGTGTTTTTACCTTGGGAATAATTTGGTTTCCTGGCATAGTGAAAAGCAAAATGCCATCTCTCTTTCGACTGCTGAGGCTGAGTACATTGCTGCAAGGAGTTGTTGTGCACAAATGCTGTGGATGAAGCAAATGCTTCATGATTATGGGATAGAACAGAACACTCTCACTCTTTTTTTGTAATAATACAAGTGCCATAAACATTTCAAAAAATCCTGTCCAACACTCTCATACCAAACACATTGACATTCGTCATCATTTTATTCGAGAGTTAGTGGAAGAAGGCCTTGTTGTTCTTGAACATGTACCCACTGAGCATCAAAAAATTGATATTTTTACAAAACCCCTTGATCTTCTTCGGTTTGAGTTTCTTAGAAAGACCTTGGGTGTAGTGCTCAGTAACTAGGGTGTTTCTTGTTTTTTAAGTGGGTGTGAGTGGTTGGCTTTTTGTATACTTGGATGTTATAATCTCACTGTCATTGATACCTATCATCTTTGTATCTAAAATTATATAAACACTGCTCATGTTGCTTATAAAAATTTTTCTTTGTTCATATCTCATTCTGAATGCCCATACTTATTAACTTCATGATCTCATTCTGTACACATCCTTGAGATAAACTATTCCAGGGGTTTCCGCACAAGTGATCATAGTTCTCTATGGACCACTAACAGCGTTTCTTGTATTTTTTCAGAGGAATTGACCTATACTAGTATATCATGGGTGATGTTGAGTCTCTTAACCATCTACCATCTTTTTTCACTTCCATGGTTTCTCTATTAGTTCATTGAAATCCGGGTATTAGGAAAATGCTACCTCAGAGGCACCATCCAGGCCATCCTTTTTTATTTCATTCTTCTCTGGTTTGGTCTCCATACTTTTGAGCGTGAATGCCACCAGTGAGTGCCCACAAGAAAAAAAAAAGGGGGGGAATCATTGATTGAGGGGGAGCCTCCGCGTTTACTCAACAAATACCCCATGATTCCTAGTGGTTTGACTTTTCTCTGTGATGTTCAGTTACTCTTGTCGGAGGTCCAGCCATCCGATCACTATAAGTATTAACTCTAGCTTTGTGACTCTCAAGGATTGCACACACACACATTATTTTCGTGAGCTCTCATGTGTGTTTTTGAGTTATGCATTCTCATGTTATTTATGCTCATTGATTAAATTCTATTTGTCTTGTTCATGATCTTGTGATTCATATTTTGTTTTACTGTACAAGTTTACAGGATTCATGGTTGATGGATAATCTCATCTCAGTGTTAAAGTCTTTTAATTATACTCCCCGCTGTTTACAGGACATCCTTTTTCGGTTGAGTTGTTTTTTATTTTTATTTAAAAAAAAAAATTGGTTTGGTGGTGTTCTGTCATCGCTTGAGCGGAAAATCTCATGCTCGAGCGTGGATTTCAGTCTTGCAGCATTTTGTGCCGTGTTTTGCAGTTCTATGAGGGTTGTTTTGGCGCTCGAGCGTCTGTTTTTGAGCTTGAGCGTATCCACGCGTGTTTTGGATCACGCTCAAGTGTCCATACTCTCACTAGAGCAAACTGGTTTGGTTTAAAACTCCCTCCCTCGACTCTTCAGTTCATTTTTTTCTCCAAGTTTCATTCTCTCTCCTAGGGCACTTTGGCGATTCAGTCCATTGCTCTTCCTTGGTGTCGTCTTTGGTGATTTCAGTGTGTTTGCACACCTAAGGTATGTCTCTCCTCGATTTCACCTTTGTTTTTCTATTTTTTTGTAGTTTTTCTGTCACTTTTGTTTCCTAGTGTTCATTATGATTGGGTCTATTTAATAGTGTGTCTTTTGGTCTATTGTAAGTGAGTCTTTGGCACTTTTAGATGGGTTAAGGTCTTCTATTGTTGCATGTTTCACTGATTTCCATTTAGTCCATTTTTTTTTGGGATATGGCTGCCTTGCTCACCTTGATTCATCTCTGTTGTATTTTGTATTCTTGGGCTTACTATACATTGATCATTTTGCTTAACAGCTTTATTTGCCTGACTCATGTTGATATATTTGACAGTGCTACTAATGTTTTGGTTCTCCTCTTTTGGTTTATTTTGTCTTGGGTTGGGGGTTGTGTGTTTAGTCTTTTGTTTTTTTATGTAGTCATGTCTACTTTTAAGAGAAGGAAGTCTACTGCCCCTCGCTCTACTTTTAACTCTGACCGGTTTCCCTCGGCTGAGAAAGCCAAGTTGTTTGAGTCAACCCAATACCTTTGAGTCTATCCCTATCCATCCTCTTTTTGATCCCTTGGGTGGGGATTTGGTACTCTCTTTCTCAGGTCCCCAAAATCTTAGCTGGGTGCGTGAATTCTACTGTAACATGGCCAGTTTTGATGATATTGGTCCGTCCTTTAAGACTTGGGTCAGGTCCAGGTCAATCACTGTCACCACTGATCCTATTCGCGAGTTGTTAGGCATTAGTAAAGTCTACCCCATCTTTTATCCTTTTCCTATGTGTCCAACTTGTGATTTCAATGAGGTTGCCACTGCCTTATGTGGTTCCCCTCATCCTTGGCCCTTCGGCTCCTTAATCAAACAAAATGAGCTTCTCCCTCAGTTTCGGTTGCTTAACCTCATTGTGTGTGCCAATATTATTGTTACCACCCATAGTTCAGAAATTAACCAAGCCCAAGGGTTTGTCCTCCAGTGTCTCGCTCAGCATCGCTCCATTGATCTTGCCACTTTGGTCATCCAAAAAATGGTTGCCGCGTATAAGCGTCATAACCTTAGTTTGCCTTATCGATGCCTCATCAATCGGCTTCTCGCCAAGTTTGAGGTCCCTTTATTTGATGAGGATGAGTTCGCTTTTCCTACCCGGCCTTTTACCAAAAAGACTGTTTCTCAAAGTCAGTCTCACATTCGGGGGGTTTTTACTGGGGCGAGTTGGTCTGGTATAGGTTCAGGTGATGCTACTACTATGGCAGAAGAGGCAGAGTTCGATGCCGTTGCTGCCGGTGGTGCTATTGGTGAGGGGAAGCAATCACCTCTGGTTCACACTATTCATGGCCAGCTTCAGTCTTTTGAGCAATCTATTGCTTTGCGTTTTGATCGACTCAAGGGGCGGCTGGATATTTTTGAGGCACGGCTCACAGATCTGGAGACCACTGCTGATGCTCGGTTCATTGCGTTGGAGGCTTCTTCACGGCGCATTGAGGAGTCCGTGGCTCAATCGTTTTCACAGTTGGCTTAGATCCTGTCTTTTTTTCAGATGTAGTCCCAACCACCTATCCAGTCATGCTTTTGGCTACTGTTTCTCTTGGTTTTTGATCCCTCCCAGACAAAAAAAGGGAGTGGTTTTGTTTTTACTTGATACAGTACTTACTTGATACAGTTTATATACTTGGTTATTGACTTGATACAGTTGGATAGATGGGTATATTGTTTTCTTTTATGGATGGATAGTATGTTTCTCAGTTATTTTATATTTTGTTATTTAATACAGTTCCACAGATTTTGGTTGGTTTGTGTGGTTGTTTTTTTTTTAGGTGGATTGTTTAAAGGCATTGATCTCAGATTTTCATGGTTGTTGGTGTTAGTTTTGTTTCTTTTAGAAAAATTGTTTTAGAATGGTTTTGTCCGGGATTTGACAAAGGGGGAGATTGTTAGGACCCTTGTTGTCAAATTCCATGGAAAAAACTAAGGTTGTAATCAGTTTTGTAATTTTCCAATTTTGTTCTTCCCGCTCAAGCGAGGAAAGGGCCGCTCGAGCGGAGTTTACACACTCGTAGTATTTCACGTGTCTGCAAAAATACTGAGTATTGTGTTTGTACGCTCGAGCGTGAGATCTTCCGCTCGAGCGTGAACCCTGTATAGAACAAGCAATATAGAGTCCCCCACTCGAGCGTCAATTCCCACGCTCGAACGGACCGTGCGATCTTTGTGTCTATATATTCGCGTGTTGGTTCTATTCTAGGGTTACTTTTCCTAGATCTTGTTTAAGAGTCTTAGGGTTTTGTTTGAGGTTTCTTCTGAAAGTCTTGTTGAGTTTTCCTTGATGATTTGAGTGAGTTCTAAACTTATGATCTAAGATACATACATCAAGGAATTTGTTACTTCATATTCAAGAGAGTTCTTCTTCGGTGGAATCTGGAGATTCACGCGTGGAGCATCAAAGGAGTTTGATATTGAGCGTGGTCATTGATTCGGCATTAGAAGTTGTGGATTCAACTTCATATTGATCAATTTCGAGACGAAGGCTGTGGTGAAAGATTTACAGAAGCTTGAAGACAAATTTGATGCGTTTGGTAATTTGTTGGCTGTCTTTGTAATCTTTCTTTCTTCAGTAGTGGATTGATTAGTGGCGTTTCGCCCGTGGTTTTTGATCACAGTTGAAGGTGCTTCAATTGTGATTTTTCCACGTAAAAATCGTTTATGTCGATTTATTACTTTTTGAAAACAACAATCTAAACCACTTTCGTAAGTGTTTGTTGATTTAGATTGTGTGTTTTGAATAATTGGGAATTGGTGGAATTAAATCTTTATCTAAGCACGAATCACTTAGGAATTTCAAATCGAATCGTGAATCGATTGTGAATCGCGCGATTCACTAGCGATTTACTTCTAAAATAGATTCACCCATAGATTCGTATCGAATTTTGCAAAAATTGCCAATCGAATCGTGAATTGAATGGCGAATCATAAGATTCTGATAACATACATCAATAAAGAAAGGTGAGTGCACCAATCTTGTTGATTGTTGATAACATATCAATTTGTTGATTGTTGTTTTTGTTGTGTTGTTGTTATGTTTTTTTTTACTTTTGGTTGCGCTTGATTGGCTTCTCACCAATCTTGGGTCAAGTGCTAGGAAATGATTGTGCTTCCTTTGCGGTGCCAACCTAGTTGGAATTGTTGAGGTTAGCTATGATGCTTAGTGCACTTCCCTAATTTGTTGATGTAATTTTGCATGTATTTGTGAATATATTGTGAATCTTAGAGTCCTATTAGAGGAGTGATTGTATTAGAGTCCTATTAGAGGCTTGATTGTATTCTCCTGTTTGGTTTAGGAGTTAGGGCTATATAAATCTAAGGTTTGGTTGTAATCAAAGATACAAGTTGTATGTACAATTCATCTAGAAATCTTACATGGTATCAAAGCTACTGAAAACCCTACCTCCGCATCTGATTCAGTCTACCAAAACCCTTGTCGCCGGAATTCTAGTTCATTGCTTCATGATTGGTGGTCGTGAAGTCGTCCCTCGCTCTGGCCCAAGTCATCTTCCTCACTGAGTCGTCTCCCTCTCTGGCGTGACCCATCTGTCCGCGAGTTCAAGTCGTCTCCCTCTCTGAGTCATCTCCCTCTCTGGCGTGACTCATCTGTTTGCGAGTTCAAGTCGCGATTAGGGCTTCAACCTCGACTTCGGCACTTCTCCTTCCACTCAGCCCTCATCACAACTCAGAGCCTTGTTTGATTCTTTCTCTACTTCTGGTTACCAACTTGGGCTATTAAACCCTATTTTAGGCTTATTTCAGTTTGACCCAGCATTCTTTTATTTATTGTACTTTGCCCCATCAGTCCTCTTCTTCACTTCTAGTTCATTACAATGTCGGAAGATAAAATCCAAGCTATTAAATGTAAGCTTACAAGTGACAACTATGCTTATTGGTCTAGTGTTATGAGAAATTTTATTCTCGATCAAAAAAAATGGGGATATGTTTCTAGTTCTGTTCTTCGTCCATCAGATCCCAAAGAAGAAGACTATTTGAGTTCCTATGACACTTGGGATTGTGATAATGCTCAAGTTTTGACCTGGTTCCATAACTCTGTAGATGACCGGATCGGGATGATGTTCTCTAAATATAGCACTTCTAAAGAGGTGTGGGATTACTTACAAAGTGTTTATCAGCAGTCCAACTTTGCCAAATAGTATGAGTTGGAAACAGCTATTCAGGGAGCTCGTCAGCGGGATCTGTCTATTCAAGACTTCTACATTGAGATAACAGGCCTCTGGGATCAGTTAGCTCTCATGGAACCATCTAATCTTAAGACACTTGACGCTTATGTTGAGTTTCGGGAGCAAGGTCGTTTAGTACAATTCTTAACAGCTCTCTCCTCTTAGTATGAGGCTATCCGTGGTGGCATCCTTCATCGGTCTTCTCTCCCCTCTGTGGATGCTATTGTTCGTGAACTCCTCTCTGAGGAAACCCGTCTTAAGACGGCCAGTCAGACTCTATCTTCATCTGTCTTCTTGGCTCCTACTGCATCTCCTCTGCTACCGACACCCCCACCTTATCAGCTTTAGGCCAATGCAAAATCCAAAAAGGGGCCACTAGCCTCTGATGAGTGTGCTTTTTGCCATCAAAAGGGCCATTGGAAGTACAACTGTCCCAAAAAGGGCCGTCAGTCTGCTCAGTCTTCTCAGTCGCCTCAACCACAGTCCCGAGGTCTTGCTCCAAGTACTTTTCGCCCTCTTGCTACTTATACTGTCTCTGCTCCGGTTTTTGATCCTGACTTGGCTTCCTTGAGTGCTCAAATTGCTCAGCTTCAGCATCTCTGGTCCACCTCTCAGTCATCTTCCTCTGCTTCTGCTCTCACCTCTCCTCATTCAGGTTTGCTTGGGTCCTCTTCAGGTATTCCTTCCTCTGTCTGGCTTTTTGATTCTGGTGCCTCTCATCATATGACTACTCATATTTCCTTACTTCAAAATTGTATCCCTCTTCCCTTTCCTATTGTTATCAATACTGCTAATGGGTCTAGTATGTCTGTCCTATCTATTGGGTCTGTTTTACCCACTACTATGTCTGCTGTTACTATTCCCTCTGTTCTTTATGTTCCTCAACTATTTGTTAGCTTGCTTTCTATCAATCAGCTTGATGCTTCTGGTTTTGATGTTATCTTTTCTTCTTCTGTCTGTTGTGTGCAGGATCGGGTATCCAAGAAGAAGATTAGGACCGGCCGTAGAGTTGGAGATCTCTATGTGGTGGAAAGCCTGCATCTTCCTCAGTCTACCTCCCCCATTGCACTTTTATCTTTTCAGTTAGATTCTCAGTCGAGTTAGTTTTATTTATGGCATTCTCGTTTAGGTCATTTGTCTATTGACCACTTGCGGTCTTTAGCTCAGTCAGGATTATTGGGTAAAGTTTCTCCTAGTCAAATTAATGAGTGTCGAGGGTGTAAACTTGCTAAAATGACAGCTTTACCTTTTAATAACAGTACTTCTATTTCTACTACCCCTTTTTCTCTTGTACATACTGATGTCTGGAGACCTTCTCCTGTTCTCACTAAAAGGGGTTCTACGTATTATGCGCTATTTGTTGATGATTGTACCCGCTATATATGGGTTTTTCTTATGGCTCATAAATCTGTCTTCTACCAGATATATTGTACCTTTCAGTCTACGATCACTACACAGTTTGGGGTGACAATTAAAATACTTCGGTCTGACTTGGGTGGGAAATACTTTAAAAACTGAATTCTGTGAGTATTTGGCCAAATTGGGCACCATTCACCAAACCTCCTGTACTGATACACCTGCCCAAAATGGTCGTGCTAAGCGTGTACACCGTCATCTTCTTGAGATAGCTTGATCTCTTCTTCTCTCTGCCTCTATTCCGGTACCATTCTGGGGTGAGGCAGTTCTTACCGCTGCTTTCCTCCTTAATCGCATGCCGACTCCCTTACTCTCTAGTCAATCTCCTTATGAGGCTCTGTATTCCCAACCTCCCAATTATTCCCTCATGCGTGTCTTTGGGTCTGCTTGTTTTGTCCTCCTTCCTCGTAAAGATAGAACCAAACTCAGTGCCCAGTCTGTTTTGTGTGTCTTTTTGGGTTATAGTCTTACTCAAAAAGGCTACCGCTGTTACGATCCTGTCTCTTGTCACCTTATGTCTCCCGTCATGTTGCATTTCTTGAACGTCTGTCTTACTTTCAGCTTCCCCCTCTCACTGTTCCAGTTTCCAAAGAGGATTTGGTTCACATTGACCCATTTCCTTCTGAGGTCTCGTCTGATGAATACATCTCCACCGTTCCTCCTGAGCTTGTTCCATCTTCTCCTCCTACTTCACATCTAGTTGTTTCTCCTTCTTCGATTTCTTCTCCTCCTCCGTTATTAGTTTATTCTCATCGCAAGGCTCCTCCTCCATCGGCTGTTTCTACCCCTACTGCTGCTCCTCCTACTTCTAACGACACCGATCTTGTTGAACACCAATATCCTACTCGAGCGTGTCATCCTCCAAACAGGTTGGGTTGGTCTAATATGTGTTTTTCTACTTTCTATCGTACTTTTTTGTCTACTATTCACTCTTTTTCAGAACCTCAGTCTTACAAGAAGGCATGTCAGGATCCTCATTGGGTTCAAGTTATGGAGGATGAGTTGTCTGCTCTACAGAAAACTAGTATTTGGGAGTTGGTTCCTTTGTCTGCTGGTAAGAACTTGGTTGGTTGCAAATGGGTCTACAAAGTCAAGACTCATTCTGATGGGTCTCTTGAGCGTTACAAAGTTCGTCTGGTTGCCAAAGGTTTCTCTCAGGAGTATGGTATTGATTATGAGGAGACATTTGCTCTTGTTGCCAAGATGACTATTGTCCATACGTTGATCTCTGTCGCTGCTATTCGGTCTTGGCCTCTTTATCAGATGGATGTTAAGAATGCTTTTCTTAATGGCCATCTCACTGAGGAGGTTTACATGCATCCTCCTCATGGCTTTCACCATTCCTCTGGCCAGGTTTGTCGTCTTCGGCGTGCTCTGTATGGTATGATCGCTTTCAGACTACTGTTACCAAACTTGGGTTTCATCCTTCTACTTCTGACTCTACTTTGTTTCTAAGACATACATCGGCTGGTTTTGTTGCTCTCTTACTCTATGTGGATGATATGATCATCACAGGCTCTGACTTTTCTGCTATCTCTGAGGTTAATCAGCATCTCTTCCGTACCTTCGAAATGAAAGATCTGGGTCCATTACGGTATTTTCTTGGTATTGAGGTTGCTTCTTCTCCAAAAGGCTATTTTCTGTCTCAGGCTAAGTATGCTAATGAAGTCATTCACCGTGCTGGTATTACTGATACTAAGGTTTCTGGTACATCTATTGAGCTTAATGTGAAGCTTAACTCTACTGATGGTGTCCCTCTAGATGATCCCACTTTATATCGCGAGCTTGTGGGTTGTTTAGTTTATCTGACTGTCACTCGCCCTGATCTTGCTTATGTTGTTCATATGGTTAGTCAGTTCGTTTCTACTCCTCGCTCTACCCATTGGGCTGCTTTGGTTCGCATTCTTCGCTATCTCAAGGGTACCATCTTTCAGGGTTTACTGTTGTCCTCTACTTCCTCTTTGGACTTGGTGGCCTATGCTGACTCTGATTGGGCTGGTGATGTTACTGATCACAAGTCTACGTCTGGTTTCTGTATGTTTCTTGGTGATTCCTTGATCTCTTGGAAAAGCAAGAAACAATCAGTCGTTTCTCGTTCTACTGCCGAAAATGAGTATCGTGCTATGGCTCATGCCACTGCTGAAATTGTTTGGCTTCGTTGTCTCTTGTCTGATTTGGATGTCTCTCAGTCTTCTCCGACCTTTCTCTATTGTGACAACTGCAGTGCTGTTCAGATTGCCCATAATACTGTCTTCCATGAGCGGACCAAACATATTGAGATTGATTGTCATTTTGTTCGCCAGCATCTGCAGTCGGCCTCTATCTCGCTTTCTTTCATCTCTTCGGCTTTGCAGCTTGCAGACTTCTTCACCAAGACTCACACTACCGCTCGGTTTCGGTTTCGGTTTCTTCTTAGCAAAGTCTCAGTGTTTTTTGCTAAAACACCTTGAGTTTGAGTGGGGGTGTGAATATATTGTGAATCTTAGAGTCCTATTAGAGGAGTGATTGTATTAGAGTCCTATTAGAGGCTTGATTGTATTCTCCTGTTTGGTTTAGGAGTTAGGGCTATATAAATCTAAGGTTTGGTTGTAATCAAAGATACAAGTTGTATATATAATTCATCTAGAAATCTTACAGTATTATGCTTTTATCATCAATAAATCTTTTTTTTTTTTTTTTTTTGCTGATAAAAAAGAAGAAGAGAGAGGTGAGTGCACAAAGCATCATAATGGGATAAATCATCCCAACTAGGGGCACCAAAAAGCTCATCTTATCATATGCTAACACCTCCAAAAGAAAGCAACCAACCAAGGAAAACAACAAAAAACAGTAAATCAACAAATCACAGCACACCCCAAACATCACATCTAAACCTTAGCACACTAGCTTAGCCATCATTCCTGATGCAAAATAAAACCCGTTGCAGGTTCGACACAATGTCATTAATAGAAAACACAATGTCATTAAATCAACAAATTTTAACGTCTACTTGATTTGAACAAAAATAAAAATCTGATGTTATAACTTTGTATTTAGATAGCTACACTTTCCTTGATAGTAACATTCAAGATCATAGATTTCTACTATGCAATTATGTGTAAAATAATGATGGTGCCATTCACTGATTGTGCTCTTGATTTTTAAATATTTAAATAAATAACAGAAAAGCCCAAAAAGAGAAAGCAAGATAAAAGAAAAAGAAATAGAAGGCTTGGAAATAGTTGTTAGTACTTCTACCTCTACAACTTCTTTTGTTTCATTTTGTTTATTATTTATTATTTTTTTAACTGCTTCAACTTACCTATTGATTTAAAATTGAAGATATGATTAAATACGTTAGATGTTACTTATGAAAGAAATTGTCTACATTGTCTGGTTTTATACATAGCAAGTAATTCCTCATGAGTAGAAACAAATGGAAGTGTATTGATTCTTTAATTAAAATGACATAGCTAGTGGTTTGTGGTTTACCTAATTACTATTTTGGTGAAATAAGGGGGGTGTGTGTGTGCGCGCTCATTCCATACCACTATATATATGTTCTCTACAATTTTGAATCAGAGTGAAAGTCTTTTTAAAAAGTACCTAATTACCTGTAAAAGCAATAAGTTGATCATTTTCACTTATGGTTATTTGGGGTTGACTTTTAATGGCATTTGATCATGGTCATATGCTCAGATTCTAAACTACTATCTAATTTGAGCAAGATGAGACATTTGGATCTAGGTCTCAACCATTTTGACAAGGATGCCTTCAGGATTTTGGGTGCTCTCCCATTCCTTAAGTTTCTATCCTTAAAGTTCAATAGAATCGAAGGACCACTTTCTAACAAAGGTATGTGTATTTTTTATTTCTCAAATTCATGCTACTTAAGTTAAATTGTTGGAAAAATGAAGCCTTACAGCTAGCAAATTGCGAAAACTTATAGTTCTTCTTTGTCAAATATATCTTTTTGGAATCTATTACTGCCATCAATGGCATCATTGTCCTTAAATTTTTTTAACATTACATTTTCATTTGACATTGAGCTACTAGCTGAGGTCCCATAGAATCTAGGTCACAACATTTATCTCTATTTTTTTTTTCTCAATCTAATTATTGAGTCTCTTCACCTGGGTTACAGAATTGACTTATAATCTTAGCAATCTAGAGGTCCTCCTCCTCAGTTATAATCAGCTCAATGGAACACTACCAATGGAAGGTAAGAAATTTGTTATTTAACTTGTCTTAGGATCACCCTGCAATCTTGATTGTATTTTGTTAAGTTCTCTTGGCTCTATGTTACCTTTATCATATGTTTTGGTAGGTTTGACATCCTTCCGCCATCTGGAGATCTTAGCTTTGAGTGGGAATAATTTCTTTTCAAGTATTCCTCCATCCATAGGAGCATTATCTTCTCTAAAAGCTCTATCTCTGGCTCAAAATAACCTTAATGGTCCTATTCAAGGTAAAAATTCTATTCGTTAAGGTTATCTATTATAAACTAAAGGGAAAATTATGCAAATTGTCCATGTAGTTTACACGTTGTATAATTTTGGTCCCTTTAATTTCAATTTGCTCTATTTTGACCCTAAATTTGATATTTTGTATCAATTTGGTCCAATAGATAACTTCTGTTAAGCATTTGGACAGAAAAGGCCCATGTGGACAACATGTGCAAAGTTTTTAAGGGTAAAAAAAATCAATTTGCTCTCACTCTCAATTAACTCAATGATTAATCCATCTAACTCAAAGTAAGTTAACTCACTCCCATTTAACTCAATGATATATATATATATATATATGTGTATATATATATCTATACACAAAAGAGAGTGAGAGAGAGATAGAAGAGGGCAAAGAGGGGGTGTCATTGAAGAGTTAGGGAAGGAAGAAGGAGATAGATATGTATATATATCTCTGTACATACATGTATCTTTGTGTTCAGAACTGGGTTCAGTGCTGTGACACAAGAGGGTTTCAATGGGTTCTTCAATGACGTATTATCTCGGCCTCTAGAGCTTCAAAGCGAAAAAGAATTGGTAGAAAAAGAAGCTCTAATTCAGCCCTTGGAGGTCCCTCTAAGAGATTCGAATCACTAACCTTCACAATCGAAAAGGCCCGAGAGGCAAATCAAAGAGTACAAAATTCTATTGAGTTTGAATTTTGAGAATAATGTTAAGAATAGTAGTAGTAAAAATAGGTTTTCAGGGATTTTGAAGTTGGCGAAAGAGGCATTCGAATTGGGGAAAAAGCTCTGGGATGATCTCGAATTAGGAAAAGCTCGAAACGATGTGAAAAAGACTATAGAGAATCGATCTGAGTCGTGCCCATATTCGATTTCATTGTTAGGGTTTGAATACACAAACCGTGGAGGAATCATTGTTCTTCCATGTGGATTGACATTGGGTTCTCATATAACTGTTGTGGGGAAGCTGAGACAAGCTCACGCCGAGCATGACCCGAAGATATCTTTGTTAAATGATGATCAGTATGTGATGGTTTCACAGTTTATAATGGAATTGCAAGGTTTGAAGACTGTTGATGGAGAGGACCCGAAGATATCTTTGTGTTGTGATTTTTGATCTAGGGTTGGAAATTGGATTTTGTTTTGTAATTTTTGATAGTCATGATGATCTGTGGATGTTGGGATTGTTGTTTGACTGTGGCGGCGGTAGCAGAAGGCAGTGGAACGGCAGACGACGGTGGTCGGTGGCTTTGTTCAATCACACGCAAGAAAGAAGCTAAAAGGGAAAGCAAAATGTCTATTTTGCCCTTGGAAACCAATCACATGTAATTCACGTACAAATTTGTCATCCAATTTCTTAACTTCTGTTTTAAATTGGACCAAAATGATATAGAGTTCAAAATTCAAGTTCAAATTGAAATTAGAGGGACCAAAATGACACAACGTATAAACTACAGGGACTATTTTCATAATTTTCGCTAAACTAAAAGGTTAACAAAATAGAAATTCAAAGGCCAACAAAAATTCTATTGCTTCCTTTCTTTTCTTTTCTTTTATTTATTTTTTTATTTGCTTCATGCAATAAATAAACTAGGATTGAAGAAAACTATGAACTAGCATCATCTTTCTTTTTTTAAAAGTTCGCTGGTGTTTGATAAAATTGGAAGCTAAAAACTAAAAGTTGAGGAAAATTCTAATATACACCTTTAAAAAAGGTGTATCATATGAACTCTTAATTATGCTATTTTCTTCTTTAATAACGTCATTTTCTTCTTTAGTTATGACCAATTTTCTTGTTTAGTTATGACATTATTTTAGTTATAACATATGTGTTCTTTAGTTATGCCTCATGTTGTGTTTAATTATGATATCTTTTTTCTTTTTCTTTTTTTAGTTATGACTCAAGAAATTGAAGTTAAACTATTTTTTTTTTTAAGTTATAAGGTGCATATGGCACACCTTTGAAAGGTGTACACCATAGTGTTTCCCAAAAGTTGAAAGGTAAGTACTGAAAATTGAAAGTTGAATTCTTTAAATTGAAAATTTGTTTGATAAAATTTAAATGTTGAAATTGTTTGATATGTAAAAGATCAAATTTGAAAATTATTATTTTGAAATTGTATCTTTCAAATTTTATATTGTGATGGTGGTGGTGGTGATGATGGTGAAGTTATAACAGTATATGTTGATGCTTGTGCATATGTATTTACAAATTCAGTCAGTATAAAATAACTTTCATATCACTTCAAAAAAAAATTGGGAAAATTACCCACAGGTCCCATGTGGAACATGTAGACACCATTTAATCCTGTAACTTTTTGAGTAGACCCAAAAGTCCTTCCTCTCTCTCTCTCTCTCTCTCTCTCTGATTTTTGCCTCCCTCTTTACGTTTTCCTATCTCTCTCTTTTTTTCTGCATTTTTCTTTCATCGTCTTTGTCATGGACGACAACCGGTGATCATGTCTTTCTCCATTGATCGGGGTTCACCGATAACTACCAACCATCGAAATCAACTCGTGACTTCACTCTCACCGACGGCGAAGATGATATATTTCCGACGAAGAAGATGATATATTTTCGACGAAGAAGATGAGTGGATCTACTTAGATCTGATGTAGATCTACTCAGATTTAGCTAGATCTAAATAAAAAATAGTTGCTGGAGTACAATCCTCTCTCTACATCCGCCTTTCTCCTTCGATCTCTTTTTTTTTTTTTTTTTCTCTCTACTATACACTTCTGTTTTTCTGTTCTAATGGAGAAAATTTTCAAATTCTGAACAAGTAGTTTTCGAGTTTTAGTTACAGGCGGTGAAAACTGTAAAATTTTGCAGTTTCAATTTTTTTTTCATGCTGGAATGAATCATGGTTTAAAACTGTAAAATTTTGCAGTTCAAATTTTTTTGGTGCTGGAATGAATCATGGTATAAAACTGTAAAATTTTACAGTTTCATAACATGTTTTTCAGTTTGATTAATAAGGATAAATGCTTAATAGATTTTTGTTTTGAAACTGTAACATTTTACAGTTTCAAAACTTACTTTTCAGTTTGATCACTATTTAGAGATTATTTGCTTGAACCTTACAAAAATTGAAAAATAACATATGTTTTCCCCATTGTTGCTGCTTTTGTCGTTTCATTTTTTTTCCTTTTAGTTTATCAATATTTAGCACATTTTGCTATATTTTTTTTGCTATAATTTATCCATTCTTTCTTCTTTTTTTTTTTTTTTTTTTTTTTTTCCAGCAATATTCTAGACATTCCGATGAGTCTCCAGTGATGTTCTTAACGTCCAGTGAACGTTCTGAACATTCCGGCGATTTCCATTAACGTTCTTAACACTCCGGTGAACTTTCGGCAAAACTCCGGCGACTTCCCGGTGATACTCTAGCGACTTCCCGGCGATGTTGAACATTCCGACGAGTCTCCGACGACCGTTTGACGGAAGTCCGACGGTAGTAAGATATGAACAGTGTTTGTAAATTGAAAAAAAAAAAAAAGGATTTTTTGGTAACAATTAAAAATGTATTGGACTAATTGGTGCAAATGTTTTGTTTGAGGATTAGCTGGGTCTTGAACTTGGTACATGGGACTTATCAGTAAGTTTCCCCAAAAAATTTAACTTTTAGCATAAATTTTTAGACCCAATTGAATTTTTAAGTGATATTAATTGTGGTTATTAAATGAATGTAATTGATTTTCATTTAATACATTCAGTTTTAAATATTGAATTGTGTTATCAAACAACACTTTATATACATATTATAATAAGAACTTTTTGTTATAGAGTATTATATAAATCCATGGCATTAGAAACTATACATGTTTCATAAGCTTCTTGTTTTGTTGGTTTGTGCAAACTGAAGAAACTTGAAGAGTTATATCTCAGCCATAACCTCTTTGAAGGGATCCTTCCTCCATGCCTCAGCAATATGAGATCTCTCAAGTTTTTTGATATTTCTCTAAACCAATTCACAGGAAACATTTCTCCATCTCTGTTTGGAAGCCTCAACTCCCTAGAGTACATTGGTCTTAGTCATAATCGTTTCAAGGGTTTATTCTCATTCGGCTCATTTGCAAACCATTCAAACCTTGAGGTGGTTGAATTGATAAATGATAATGATGAATTTGAGGTAGAGACATAATTGACAATTGGATTCCCATGTTTCAGTTGAAAGTCCTTGTTCTATCAAACTGCAATCTGAACAAGCTCTCTGGCGATGTTCCAAAATTTCTCCTTTACCAAAACAAGCTAATGGTCGTTGATCTCACCCACAATAACTTGACAAGTTCTTTCCCAAACTGGCTACTAGTGAACAACACGAGACTAAAACATTTAATCCTACGGAATAACTCTTTTGTTAATCTATTTTTTCTGCCGCAATACTGCTATACAAGTACTTCTCGAATTGACGTCTCTGACAATCACTTAAGTGGGAAAATTCAAGCCAATATTGGGGATATATTTCCATATATTCAATACTTAAACTTATCAAGGAATGCTTTGGAAGGTGGTATCCCATCCTCATTTGGTAAGATGAGTGAGTTGAAGT